>JAHIAM010015322.1:0-19040 GCA_021605205.1 Aegilops longissima | reverse complement strand
ACAAGTATCGGTATGTTTTCAGATTCGTTTGTTCATGTGATATGTGCAAGTCTTGGGCGTCTTTTGAATTTAATTTTCACTTTTATTTTATGCACCATGCTGGTATGAGATAGTACTTGGTTGATTTATAGAATGCTCATTGCACTTCACTTAAATCTTTTGAATATGGCTTTATAGAATGCTTCATGTGCTTCACTTATATCATCTGAAGTTTGGATTGCCTGTTCCTCTTCACATAGAAAACCGCCATTTGTAGAATGCTCTTTTGCTTCACTTATATTTTTTAGAGCATGGGCATATCTTTTGTAGAAAGAATTAAACTCTCTTGCTTCACTTATATCTATTTAGAGAAATGACAGAATTGGTCATTCACATGGTTAGTCATAAAATCCTGCATAAACTTGTAGATCGCTGAATATGATATGTTTGATTCCTTGCAATAGTTTTGCGATATAAAGGTGGTGATATTAGAGTCATGCTAGTGGGTGACTGTGGATTAGTAGAAATACTTGTGTTGAGGTTTGTGATTCCTGAAGCATGCACGTATGGTGAACCGCTTTGTGATGAAGTTGGAGCACAATTTTATTTATTGATTGTCTTCCTTATGAGTGGCGGTCGGGGACGAGCGATGGTCTTTTCCTACCAATCTATCCCCCTAGGAGCATGTGCGTAGTACTTTGTTTTCAATGGCTTGTAGATTTTTGCAATAAGTATATGAGTTCTTTATGACTAATGTTGAGTCCATGGATTATACGCACTCTCACCCTTCCACCATTGCTAGCCTCTTCGGTACCGTGCATTGCCCTTTCTCACCTCGAGAGTTGGTGCAAACTTCGCCGGTGCATCCAAACCCCATGATACGATCTGCTCTATCACACATAAGCCTCCTTATATCTTCCTCAAAACAGCCACCATACTTACCTATCATGGCATTTCCATAGCCATTCTGAGATATATTGCCATGCAACTTCCATCATCATCATATACATGAATTGAACATTCATTGTCATATTGCTTTGCATGATCGTAAGATAGCTAGCATGATGTTTTCATGGCTTGTCCGTTTTTTGATGTCATTGCTACGCTAGATCATTGCACATCCCGGTACACCACCGGAGGCATTCATATAGAGTCATATCTTTGTTCTAGATATCGAGTTGTAATATTGAGTTGTAAGTAAATAAAAGTGTGATGATCATCATTATTAGAGCATTGCCCCAGTGAGGAAAGGATTATGGAGACTATGATTCCCCCATAAGTCGGGATGAGACTCCGGACTTTATGAAAAATAAAAGAGGCCAAAGAACCCAAATAAAAAAAGAGGCCAAAGAAGCCCACCAAAAAAATAAAAAATATATAACAAAAAAAGAGAAAATAAAAAATGAGAGAAAAAGAGAGAAGGGGCAATGTTACTATCCTTTTACCACACTTGTGCTTCAAAGTAGCACCATGTTATTCATAGAGAGAGCCTCCTATGCTTTCACTTTCATATACTAGTGGGAATTTTCATTATAGAACTTGGCTTGTATATTCCGATGATGGGCTTCCTCAAATGCCCGAGGTCTTCATGAGCAAGCAAGTTGGATGCACACCCACTTAGTTTCCAGTTTGAGCTTTCATACACTTATAGCTCTTAGTGCATCCGTTGCATGGCAATCCCTACTCACTCACATTGATATCTATTGATGGGCATCTCCATAGCCCGTTGATACGCCTAGTTGATGTGAGACTTTCTTCTCCTTTTTTGTCTTCTCCACTATCATATTCCATTCCACCTATAGTGCTATGTCCATGGCCCATGCTCATGTATTGCGTGAAAGTTGAAAAGGTTTGAGATTACTAGAGTATGAAACAATTGCTTGCTTGTCATCGGGGTTGTGCATGATTAAATACTTTGTGTGATGAAGATAGAGCAACAGCCAGACTATATGATTTTGTAGGGATAACTTTCTTTGGCCATGTTGTTTTGAAAAGACATGATTGCTTTACTATTACGCTCAAAGTATTATTGTTTTTATGTCAAATTATAGAATATTTCTTTGAATCAATCGTGTCTTAATATTCATGCCATGATTAGATCTATGATCAAGATTATGCTAGGTAGCATTCCACATCAAAAATTATCTTTTTTATCATTTACCTACTCGAGGACAAGCAGGAATTAAGCTTGGGGATGTTGATACGTCTCCGTCATATCTATAAGTTTTGATTTTTCCATGCCAATATTCTACAACTTTCATATACTTTTGGCAACTTTTTATATTATTTTTGGGACTAACATATTGATCCAGTGCCCAGTGCCAGTTCCTGTTTGTTGCATGTTTTATGTTTCACAGAAAACCCATATCAAATGGAGTCCAAATGGGATAAAAACGGACGGAGAATTATTTTGGAATATTTGTGATTTCTGGGAGGAAGAATCAACACGAGACGGTGCCCGAGGGGGCCACGAGGCAGGGGGGCGCGCCCTGGACCCTCGTGGGCACCCCGTAAGGCGATTGACGCTCTTATTTTGCCGCAAGAAAGCTAATTTATGAGAAAAATCTGGGCGAAAGATTCACCCCAATCGGAGTTACGGATCTCCGGATATAAAAGCAACGGTGAAAGGGCAGAATCAGAGAGCGCAGAAACAGAGAGAGACAGAGAGATAGATCCAATCTCGGAGGGGATCTCGCCCCTCCCAAGCCATGGGAGCCATGGACAAGAGGGGAAACCCTTCTCCCATCTAGGGAGAAGGTCAAGGAAGAAGAATAAGAAGAAGGGGGCTCTCTCCCCCTTGCTTCCGGTGGCGCCGGAGCGTTGCCGGGGGCCATCATCATCACCGCGATCTACACCAACACCTCCGCCATCTTCACCAACATCTCCATCACCTTCCCCCATCTATATTCAGTCATAAACTCTCCCGCAACCCGCTGTACCCTCTACTTGAACATGGTGCTTTATGCTTCATATTATTATCCAATGATGTGTTGCCATCCTATGATGTCTGAGTAGATTTTCATTGTCCTACCGGTGATTGATGAATTGCTATGATTGGTTTGAATTGCATGTTTTATTATTGGTGCTGTCCTATTGTGCCCTCCGTGTCGCTGGCGTGAGGATTCCGCTGTAGGGTTTGCAATATGTTCATAATTTGCTTATGGTGGGTGGCGTGAGTGACAGAAGCATAGACCCGAGTAAGTAGGTTGTTTGCGTATGGGATAAAGGGGACTTGATACTTTAATGCTATGGTTGGGTTTTACCTTAATGATCTTTAGTAGTTGCGGATGCTTGCTAGAGTTCCAATCATGAGTGCATATGATCCAAGAAGATAAAGTATGTTAGCTTTTGCCTCTCCCTCAAATAGTATTGCAATAGTGATTACCGGTCTAGTAAAGTAGTCAATTGCTTAGGGACAATTTCACAACTCCTACCACCACTTTTCCACACAAGCTATATTTACTTTATTGCTTCTTTATCTAAACAGCCCCTAGCTTTTATTTACGTGCTCTTTATTATCTTGCAAACCTATCCAACAACACCTACAAAGTACTTCTAGTTTCATACTTGTTCTAGGTAAAACGAACACTAAGCGTGCGTAGAGTCGTATAAGTGGCAGATAGGACTTGAGAGAGTATTTGTTCTACCTTTAACTCCTCATTGGGTTCTACACTCTTACTTATCGAAATAGGCTACAATGGATCCCGTATACTTGCGGGTTATCAATCTCATATGCTCCATGTCGTTCAAAACATTTTTGAAGTCCCGGGTTTAAGCCGTAAAGCATGGTGCATTAAACTATCAAGTAGTCATCATAACGAGCTTGTCAAACGTTCATAACGTCTGCATCTGCTCCTACAATAGTTCTGTCACCTAGCGGTGCATCAAAGACATAATACTTCTATGCAGCAATGAGGATAATCCTCAGACCACGGACCTAGTCCGCATCATTGCTACTAACATCTTTCAACTTAATTTTCTCTAGGAACATATCATAAATAAAACGGGGAAGCTATACGCGAGCTATTGATCTACAACATAGATATGCAAATACTATCAGGACTAAGTTCATGATAAATTAAAGTTCAATTAATCACATTACTTAAGAACTCCCACTTAGATAGGCATCCCTCTAGTCATCTAACTGATCACGTGATCCATATCATCTAAACCATGTCCGATCATCACGTGAGATGGAGTAGTTTTCAATGGTGAACATCACTATGTTGATCATATCTACTATACGACTCACACTCGACCTTTCCGTCTCAGTGTTCCGAGGCCATATTTGCATATGCTAGGCTCGTCAAGTTTAACCCGAGTATTCTGCGTGTGCAAAACTGGCTTGTGATAACCCACAAGTATAGGGGATCGCAACAGTTTTCGAGGGTAGAGTATGCAACCCAAATTTATAGATTCAACACAAGAGGAGCCAAAGAATATTTGAAGGATTTAACAGCTAACTTGTCAATTCAACCACACTTGGAGATTAATTATCTGCAGCAAAGTGATCAGTAGCAAAGTAGTTTGATAGTTTCGATAGTAGTGACAACAGCAACAATAACAGTAACAGTGGTAGCAGTAATTTGTAGCAAGTGTAACAGTGATGATAGCAATAGTAATGCAGCAAGATCAATGTAAATAAATTTGTAGGCATTGGATTGGTGACTTGTTGGATGATATTCATCATGTGACAGTTATAACCTAGGGCGATACGGCACTAGCTCCAGTTAATCGATATAATGTAGGCATGTATTTCGTAAATAGTCATACGTGCTTTATTAAAAGAACTTACATGACATCTTTTGTCCTACCCTCCCATGGCAGCGGGGTCCATATTGGAAACTAAGGGATATTAAGGCCTACTTTAAATAGAGAACCGGAACAAAGCATTAACACATAGTGAATGCATGAACTCCTCAAACTACGGTCATCACCGAGAGTGGGCCCGGTTGTTGTCACTCCGGGTTGTCGGATCATAACACGTAGTAGGTGACTATAACTTGCAAAATCGGATCTAAAACATGGATATAATGTTGAATTCATAAACGGTCCAGATCTGAGTTCATGGCACCCGGGCCCAAAGTGACAAGCATTAAGCATGACAAAGTCACAGCAACATCAAGCTAAGAACATAGTGGATACTAGGGATCAGGACCTAACAAAAGTAACTCGATTACATGATGAATCTCATCCAACTACTCACCGACCAGCGAGCCTATGAAGGAATTACTCACTCCCGGTGGGGAGCATCATGGAATTGGCGATGGAGATTGGTTGGTGATGACGAAGAATGAAGATCCCCCTCTCCGGAGCCCCAAACGGACTCCAAATCTGCCCTCCCGAGGAATAACAAGGCTTGGCGGCGGCTCCGTCTCATGGAATGCGATAATTCTTTCTCCCTGATTTTTTTTGGAAATATGTGATTTTATAGTATCAAGGGGATCATCCGCGGGGCGCGCCAAGAGAGGGGGGCGCGCCCGGGTGGGTTGTGCCCGCCCTGGGGCCCCTCCCTAGTGGTTTTTGGCTCCAAAAAACCTCTTTTATTCATAAAAAAATCCTCACAAAGTTTCATTCTATTTAGAGAACTTTTATTTCTGCACAAAAACAACACCATGGTAGTTCTGTTGAAAACAGCGTCAGTCCGGGGTTAGTTTCATTCAGATCATGCAAATTAGAGTCTAAAACAAGAGGAAAAGCGTGAGAAAAAGTAGATACGTTGGAGACGTATCAACTCCCCCAAGCTTAAACCTTTGCTTGTCCTCAAGCAATTCAGTTGATAAACTGAAAGTGAGAAAGAAAAACTTCTATGAACTCTTTTGCTCTTGTTTGCATAAATAATCTTAAACAACACCCAAGTTTTCAGTCAACATTATAACTAACCATGTCGACAATAACAATTAAAGATTATATTAACTCATATCAATGACATAATCAACTAACGAGCAATAATAAGATATCTCAAACAGCAACACTTTGTCAAAACAACCATGATATAATATGACAATAGTGGTATCTCGCTAGCCCTTTCTGGACCGCAAAACATAAATGCAGAGCACCTCCAAAATTCAAGTAGCGACTAAACATTGTAATTCATGGTAGAAAAGATCCAGTCATGATGCACCCAACATTAGCTACACACAATGCATAAATCATGACAGCTGTGCTCTTTCAGTTTCTAGCGCTTGTTTTAGAAGGTGATGACACAACATAAAAGTAAATAGAAAGTCCCTTCGCAGAGGGAAGCAGTGATTTGCAAAGGTGCCAGAGCTCAATTTTTAAAACAGAGAAATGATATTTTGAGACATGCACCCTTCTTATTCACTTCACGACCATCAGTTATCAACATCTTCCAAGCTAAGCATGCTAGTGGCGGTTCCCAAGCGATAAAAGTAAAGGTTTACTCCCCCTCCACCATCAATCACACTCCAAGGCTTGTCCTAAACAACGGGTGTCGCCCATACCAACATCAGTCTCGGGCGAGTTTTGTTTAATTATTTGCATTTTTTAGTTCGGGACTGGGCATCCCTATTACCGCCCATTTTCTCGTGCGATGGCGAGTGAATAAACACTCGACCTAAGAATAACCCGCTTAGCATGGAAGATATCGACCACCTCATGTCGTTCCATGAACGATCCATGAACGACCTAGAGGCAATAATAAAGTTGTTGTTTTATATTTCCTTATATAATGATAAATGTTTATTAGTCATGCTAGAATTGTATTAACCGGAAACTTAGTACATGTGTGAATACATAAACAAAAAGAGTGTCCCTAGTATGCCTCTACTTAACTAGCTCGTTAATCAAACATGGCTAAGTTTCCTAGCCATAGACATGTGTTGTCATTTGATGAACGGGATCACATCATTAGAGAATGATGTGATGGAGAAGACCCATCCGTTAGCTTAGCATAATGATCATTAAGTTTTATTGCTATTGCTTTCTTCATGACTTATACACATTCCTCTCACTATGAGATTATGCAACTCCCGAATACCGGAGGAACACCTTGTCTGCTATCAAATGTCATAACGTAACTGGTGATTATAAAGATGCTCTATAGGTGTCTCCAAAGGTGTTTGTTGGGTTGGCGTAGATCAAGATTGGATTTTTTACTCCGAGTATCGGAGAGGTATATCTGGGCCCTCTCGGTAATGCACATCATAATAAGCCTTGCAAGCAATGTGACTAATGAGTTAGTTACGGATGATGTATTACAGAACGAGTAAAGAGACTTGCCGGTAATGAGATTGAACTAGGTATGAAGATACCGACGATCGAATCTCGGGCAAGTAACATACCGATGGCAAAGGGAATAACGAGTGTCATAACGGTTCGACCAATAAAGATCTTCGTAGAATATGTAGGAACCAATATGGGCATCCAGGTTCCGCTATTGGTTATTGACCAGAGAGATGTCTCGGTCATGTCTACATAGCTCTCGAACCCGTAGGGTCCGCACGCTTAACATTCATTGAAGATATAGTATTATGTGAGTTATGTATGTTGGTGACCGAATGTTGTTCGAGTCCCGGATGTGATCACGGACATGACGAGGAGCTACGAATGGTCCGGAGGTAAAGATTGATATATGGGATAGTAGTGTTTGGTCTTCGGAAGGGTTCCGGAGTTCACCGGAAGGGGTTCCGGATGTTTCCCCAAAAGTTTGGGTATGAGAACACTTTATTTGGGCCAAAGGGGAAAGCCCACAAGGTTTTTGGAAAGCGCAACAGGAAGTTTTGCGGAGTCTAGGGGCCAGACGCCATGGTCCCTGGAATCTGGGTCTAGATGTCGGGAACCCTGGCGTCTAGCTCTGGAGTCCGAGAAGGACTCTTGCCTTTCGAGTGAAACCGACTTTGTGGAGGCTTTTACTCCAAGTTTCGACCCCAAGGCTCAACATATAAATAGAGGGGCAGGGCTAGCAACCAAGACTCAACAAGATCACCAAGCCGTGTGCAGGCAACCCCGTCCCCTCTAGTTTATCCTCCATCATAGTTTCTGTAGTGCTTGGTGAAGCCCTGCGGAGATTATTCTTCACCAACACCGCCACCACGCCGTCGTGCTGCCGGAACTCATCTACTACTTCGCCCCTCTTGCTGGATCAAGAAGGCGAGGACTTCATCGAGCTGAACGTGTGCTAAACGTGTGCTGAACGCGGAGGTGTCATACATTCGGTACTTGATCAGGATGGATCGTGAAGGTGTACGACTACATCAACCGCGTTGATAAACGCTTCCGCTTTGCGATCTTCAAGGGTATGAAGATGCTCTCCCCCTCTCATTGCTATGCTTCTCCTAGATAGATCTTGCGTGATCGTAGGAAATTTTTGAATTACTACATTCCCCAACACCAGGCACACAAAAGGATAATTTTTAGAAGTTTTTAGAGGTGGCACATGCAAATTTACTTAGGACGGCAAGGTAATACCACATATAGGTAGGTATGGTGGACTCATCTGGAATAACTTGGGTTTCAAGGTTTTTGATGTACAAGCAGAGTTCCCACTTAGTACAGGCGAAGGCTAGCAATTAGATTGAGAAGCGGCCAGCTAGAGAGCAACAACGATCATAACCAGGCATTATGCATAAGTAACATTGGACACTAGCATGAGTAGGATATGAACACCATGAACATAAATATCATAGAGGCTATGTTGGTTTTGATTCAACTACATGCATGAACATGTGCCAAGTCAAGCCACTCGAACATTCAGAGGAGGATACCATATCATCATACTACATCACAATCATTTTAACGCTATGTTGATATCCAAGATAAATCATTATCAACTCCCAGCTACTTATGCATGGCATGAGAAACTATAATCTCTAATTGTCATTGCAAACATGTTTAATCATAATGGGTTGAAGCCAGGATACTAGGTTAAACATATTTACACGGACAGAACAAGTCGAGTTCATACCAGTTTCTCTTTGCCACGGCCAGCTCATCGAATATCGTCATTATTGCCTTTCACTTGCATGACCGAACGATGTGAAAATAATAATAGTGCAAGAGTGCCATGGACTAAGCTGGAATCTGCAAACATTTTATTCAATAGGAGAAGACAAGGTAAAATGGGCTCTTTATTAGTTCAACAGTTATTCATATGAGAGCCACTCAACATTTTCATCGTGGTCTTCTCCTCGGTAAGAATCGAATAAAAAGAAAAGAAATTCAGAGAAACACACTGAAATATTTTTGGAGTTTTTGGTTTTCTTAAACAAGAAAATACAAGGAAAAAGCAAAAACGATAAAAACTATTTACACGGGAAAGCTCCCAACAAGCAAAAGAAGAACAAGGAAATCTTTTTGGATTTTCCTTTTAGTTCTACTACTAAGCATGCATAGAAAGTAAATTAATACAACTAATTTTTGGGGGTTTCCTAAAGTTTTTCAAACACACAAGAAGAAAGCAAGAAGATAAATCTAAGCATGGATGATACAATGGAAAAGTGTGAACACCGACAGATAGAGTGACATATGTGAACATGAATATAACATCGGTGAGAAACACGTACTCCCCCAAGCTTAGGCTTTTGGCCTAGCTTGGTAGTTGATCAGTAGCCTGGAGAGTAGTAGGGATCCTAGGAGCAGGCATCCACTCATCCCACGGTTGAGGCTCCTCCGCAGCCTTTGCAGCAGCGTGAGTGTTCCAGTAGGCGATGATGTCTGCAGGCATAATCCGGTATCCGCCCCTGGCAGCAAAATCAAACAAAGCAGACGCAGGCAATGGAATAACATCACGAGTTTCAACGCTATAGACCAGGTTGTAAGGAATGGCGATGTCAGGATGATCATGTGCAAGAAAGTGATGGTGATCCATGGCTGCTCGGTCTAGGTAAACCTTGGTCGGGGGTAATCATGAGGGCGTCTCAACCTCGAAGTGAGCCGCCAAACGAGTAGCAAAAATCCCACCATGTATTTTACCCTGGGATTTATTAAGATGGAGGCGACGAGCCACAATAGCTCCCAAGCTATAAGTGTTGTCGCCCTCTAATGCACGACGTAAAACATCAAGGTCTGGTGAACTGAGCGCACCCACCTTCTCTCTAGCAAGCAAGCATTTGGTAATGAAGAGTGCAAAGTAACGAACAACAGGAAAATGTAAGCCACCGGCAGTGATGGCTGACACCCCTCTCTCATCACCCACTATCAAAGTGCGACACAAGGCCTCAAACTCAGCCAGCCTAGGCTCAGCCAAGCTCCCATCAGACGGAATCATACATATGTCACAAAATTCAGTAAGTGGTATCTGATGGTTTTCAGCATATAAGTCAAAGCTCACTTTAGGAGGATTATTCCTAGGCAAGAAAGTAAAACATTGAACAAAGATGTTTGTGAGGATTTGGTGTTGGTCACACTCATCTGTGATGAAGTCGGTGAGGCCGGCATTAGCAATATATTGCATGAACTCCTCAAGAATCCCAGCCTCTTGCAGGAACGGGGTGTGCGGCCATTCGCACGGCCGTACCTCCGCCAACGTCCAAGGGTGGAGATCACTGTCAGAAGACTCCCCAATAACACCCCTGGAGTTCTTCTTATATCCAAACTTCCTGAATATATTCATGTCCACGTACAATTTTTCCTATGAACAAAAATCTGAATTTTTAGTTCACAAAATTTTCTCAACAAAGCTTCACAAAATTGATAGCAACTACTCATAGGGATACATAGAGGCCATAGCAAGCATTCAAACTACTTAGAACACTAATAATTCAACATGCAAGCTCATCTACAGCAGCACCAAGAGTAGCTAATTATTCAAAGTATAAACCACTAGAACAAAAACTAATTGGATAAATGGTGGAGTCACATACCAAGCAACAATCCCCCGAAATAGTTTTAGAAACAGAGCTTAGAGCAAAGAGATCAAAATCCGCGGGTTTGAGCTCAAGAACACGGGAGAGAGAGCAATGGGGATTTTTTTTCTGGAGGTAAGTGATGATGTGGGCTAAAAAGATAAGTGAGGGGGCCCACGTGGGGACCACAACCCACCAGGGCGCACCTGGGGGTGCTGGCGCGCCCAGGTGGGTTGTGCCCACCTGGTGCACCTCCCTCTGGTATTATTTGCACAAAAAATTCTTAAATATTCAGAAAAAAGTCGTATAAAATTTTCAGGGCATTCTGAGAACTTTTATTTTTGGTTCATTTTTTATTCCACGGAAAATTCAGAAAACAGACAAAACATGGCATTTTATTTTATTTAACTAATAAAAACAGAAAACAAAAAAGTAAGGACAGAAAGTAGTGCTTATTAAATTCATCAACTTCATACCGCTAAAAAATGATTCATTAATAAGGTTGATCAGGTCTTATTAACAACCACTTTCGATTAGCATGAAACCGAAGAATTTTCGTAAATCACTAAGTTACCTCAATGGGGATATGCATTTCCCCAATAATAAGCATTTCATATTTCTTTTTTATAGTAGGTAGAGGTATTTGAAAACTTCCAATGGTGATAGTGAGAGATTTTTCAATAACATTAATACCATTCACTTGGAATTGTTTCTTTGGAAAATGCACCGTATGCTCATTACCATTAATATGAAAAGTGAACTTGCTTTTATTACAATCAATAACAGCCCCTGCAGTATTAAAGAAGGGTCTACCAAGGATAATCGACATGTTGTCGTCCTCGGGCATCTCAAGTATAACAAAGTCAGTCAAAATAGTAACATTAGCAACAACAACAGGCACATCCTCACAGATACCGATAGGTATGGCAGTTGACATGTCAGCCATTTGCAAAGATATTTCAGTAGGTGTGAGTTCATTCAAGTCAAGTCTTTTATATAAAGAGAAAGGCATAACACTAACACCAGCTCCTAAATCACACAAAGCAGTTTTCACATAATTCTTTTTGATAGAGCAAGGTATAGTTGGTATACCCGGATCTCCAAGTTTTTTAGGTACTCCGTCTTTAAAAGTATAATTAGCAAGCATAGTGGAGATTTCAGCTTCCGGTATTTTTCTCTTGTTAGTGATGATGTCTTTCATATACTTTGCATAAGGAGGCATTTTCAAGATATCGATCAAGCGATGCATAAAAAGACGGCCTCGACATTTCGGCAAAGTGTTCAAATTCTTCATCATCATTCTTTTTAGTTAACTTGGGTGGAAAAGTCATAGGTTTTTGAACCCACAGTTCTCTTTCTTTACCGTATTTCCTAGCCACAAAGTCACTTTTGTCATACCTTTTATTCTTAGGTTGTGGGTTATCAAGATCACCAGGTGGTTCTCTCTCAACATCATTATCTGGTTCTTTTTCATTATTTGGTTGAGCATCTTCATGAACATCAGCATTACCTTTTTCATTATCACTAGGTGGATGTTCATTACCAGACTGAGTTTCAGCATCAGACATAGAAGTTTCATTTTCATTATCTGGAGGTTTTTCTATTTCAGGTTCACTAGAAGCATGCAAAGTCCTATCATTTTTCTTTTTCTTTTTAGAAGGACTAGGTGCACTAGTGTTCTTTATTTGTGAATCTTGTTCAATTCTTTTTGGGTGTCCCTCAGGTTAAGGTGGTTCCTGAATCATTTTACCTCCTCTAGTTGCAACTCTAACAGCAAAGTCATGCATATTATTATTCATTTCATCAAGAAATTCTCTTTGTGATTTAGCAACTTGTTCTAACTGGGTTTGAACCATAGAAGAATGTTTTCCAACACCTCTAACATCATTTGAAATTCTAAATAACAAGTCACTCAAGCGAGCAATCATATCAGAGTTATATTTCAATTGTTTCATAACACTTGCATTGAAGTGATCTTGTTTTCTAATGTAATTTTCAAACCCATAAAGGCATTGACTAGGATGCAAATTGTGAGGATTATCATTTTCATTAAACTTCATAAGAGAATTTACCTCTACCACCTTAGGCAGTGGTGGTGTATTAAGCCCATGTATTTCTTCAATAGGAGGTAAATTTTTAACATCCTCAGCTTTAATACCTTTTTCCTTCATAGATTTCTTTGCCTCTAGCATATCTTTTGGACTGAGATATAATATGCCCCTCTTCTTTGGAGTGGGTTTAGCCGGTGGTTCAGGAAGAGTCCAATCATCATAATTCTTCAATATGTTATTCAGTAATTCCTCAGCTTAAGCAATAGTTCGTTCCCTGAAAACACAACCAGCACAACTATCTAGGAAGTCCCTAGAAGCATCGGTTAGTCCATTATAGAAGATATCAAGTATTTCATTTTTCTTAAAGGATGATCAGGCAAAGCATTAAGTAATTGGCAAAGCCTCCCCCAAGATTGTGGGAGACTCTCTTCTTTAATTTGCACAAAGTTAAATATTTCCTGCAAGGCAGCTTACTTCTTATGAGCAGGAAAATATTTTTCAGAGAAGTAATCAATCATATCATGGGGACTACGCACACAACCAGGAGTGAGAGTGTTGTACCAAGCTTTAGCATCACCCTTTAATGAGAAAGGAAATAATTTGAGAATAAAGTAATAGCGAGTTTTCTCATGATGAGTAAAAAGGGTGGTTATATAATTCAACTTAGTAAGATGTGCCACAACAGTTTCAATTTCATAACCATGGAAAGGATCAGATTCAACCAAAGTAATTAACTCTGGGTCAACAGAGAATTCATAATCCTTACAGCAATAAAGATAGGCTAAGTAGCAAACTTAGGATCACATTTCATTCTAGCATTCAGAGATTTTTCTTTATACTTGCATAGTAATTTCTCTAGATCATCTCTATCCTTACAAGCAAGAATATCTCTAGTCGTCTCCTCATTCATAAATAACCTTCGGTACCTTAGGCAATTCATATCTAGGAAGGCTAGTTTTAGCAGGCTGTTTGTTGTATTACTCTAGCAATTTCTTCATCAAGAGTTTCAATTTCAAGCTCATCATCATAAGATCCAACAACATGATGTTGTATTACTATAGCAATTTCTTCATCAAGAAATTCACCAAGTGGCACATCATCATCATCAAGCAAGGTACTAGCATCATCATAAGCATTATTGTTGAGCAAAGGTCCGCTTCCTTGTGAATATCACGCTTCTCGGCTTCCACACCCAATAATGGCCATATTCCACGTGTCGAATGAATGTGAAAAGTCAGGGTATCTTTACATTTACCCCCCTTGCTGTGCAAATGAGCCGTCTATAAAAGAGACGGGGATCCAGATCCGGATCGCACCATCCTCCCTTCCCGAGCCTTCATCAGAGCGCCTTTGACAAAAAATCCATTCCACCATGGACGATCGACGGCTCCTCCTCTCGCGCTCCCAGCCCTCAGCCCGGAGATTGGGGAGATGCTCAGTCCCGACAGCAATTGGTGGTGCTCCAAACCAAGGATTCCTTCCCGGCCTTCTGGTTCCGCGCGTTCGGACTCGCCACTTATAAGGGCGGAAGCGGTGGAGGCGTCCCGATCCCTCTAAGGGAGAGCGGGTATGCTTCGTCTCTTACCTAATGAGAGGACTCGGATTTCCAATCCATCCGTTTCTCCGGGGCTTCGGAGTTCTCGGCCTCCACCGCACAACCTTACGCCTGCCTCCATCTTGCATATAGCGGGCTTTCGGCCCTTTGCGAGCTGTTTACGGCGTTGAGGCCCATTTCGCTCTATGGAAGAGATTGTTCTGCCTTGTGCCTCGTTCTCACGAAGGGTCAATATATCAAGTGGGCGGAGCCGAATTATGGCGCATCGCCGGGACCGGATACTTATCCGGAACCCCAAAGAAGGCGTCCGAGGACTGGCCCTCGGAATGGTTTTACATGGAGGACGTCCCGCTGCGGATCCTGTTCGATCGGCCTTCGAGTTTAGCAATGCTCCTCTGAAGAAGCGCCTAAGCTGGCGCCCGCGGAGCCCCCAGAGGGAAAATGACCGGGACGTCCTTTACTTGATGAGCCGAATAAGATTGCTGGCTCATGCGGATTGACCATGATTGGAGTCATGGCAATCTGCATTATGAGGGGAGTTCAGCCGCTCCAATATAGGGGCCACCCCATGTGGGATTTCAACGGGGAGGATGATGCCACCCGCCATGGCCGCAAAGGGCCGGGATCGGTCACCGAACTGGTGAAGACCTTGTCCGCCATGTACAAAGGGGAAGAGGAGGATTTTCTCCGCATCAGTCCACTGGACGGGTTTTCTTTGAATAATCCTCGAAGTTGGGTAAGCGAATATCTCTGTGGCCTGTCCGATCCATGTTCCCGTGGTTAAATATCTCATTTCATGGTTTGTGCGCAGGAACTGCGCCGGGCTGTGGAGAAGATACACAACCCACCTCCACAACCCGAGGATCCGGAACGGTCCCTCGATCCGGCCTCCGAAGAGGACTCGGATATAAAGGTGGAGCTGATCGACGGGGTGTTCCATCAACTTAGCATCGACAATGCTTTGGTTGCCATTACGGCCGACTACCCCAGACTATTTCCGGCCTCCCAGGTAACCGTGACCGAAGTCCGGATACCATGACCCACCCGTGCTTTACTTCTAATCACCGCGTATTTGATGGTGTTTCGTAGGGGGTGCCTTCAGAACGGGAAGCCGAGCCCGCCGCGGCCGTCCAACAAGGGATAGCTCGGCCCAGCAGGCGGAAAAGAAGTGCGGTACGACTCGAGACGTCGCCGCAATGGTATGATGTGCCATCGTGTTTTAAGGAGAGGTTCCTGGGAGGCACACTGACGCTCGTGGTTTTTTCAGGAAAAAGAGCGCTCGCCGGACTGAGTCCAGAGAAGTTGCCAATCGGACCTCCGCCAGCCAGGCTCAAAAGCCGAGTCCGGAAGGGGGTACAAACACGAGGCGTGTGTCGGATGCTCCTCCAACGAAGGATGCCGACAGACTGTCCGCCACCAAGTCGGAGGTGGAGAGCGCCATGAATCATGGGCGCCGCCGGACTATTCTACGTGACGCATGTTTCTCCCAAGAGGCGTTGGACGCCTTTAATTCGGGAGAAGCGCACCTCCGTGCCGCTCAAGATGGCCTAGCCAGAGCCACGGAGCAGTATGTGAAAGACATACGGGTAAGGAATTTTGACAGTTCTATATGCCAGTAGCCCCCGAGACTTAAAATAGTTAGGATAACTGATTTAAGGATCATTTGGAATCTGAGTTCTTACCGAAAAGAATACCCGTCTGTCCCGGGAGCTTGAAGAGTGCAAGGCCCAACTTGAGGCCAAGATCGGCATGACACCGGGAAGCCATGAAGACTCCTCTCGGTAATATATGCCCTTCAAAGTAGAAGAAGTTTCGCAAAGTGCGGCGTGTGCATAAATCAGACATTAACAGTGCAGATAGCGCCGGGATGGATCCGGACAAGCAACAGCTCCTGCGCCAGCTAAAGGCCGGCGAGAGCATGCTTACGAGGGTGCGGCAGGAGAAAAATAACCTCCAAGATGCCAACACCCAACTGGGTGAGGAACTAAAGGATGTTCGTGCCAGGTTGTCCGACTCAGTAAGGAGAATCGACGGCTTCGCGGCATTTTCAGTAAGTGCTTAAACGAACTTTGAAAGAGTTCAGCGAGGAAGGCGACTAACATAAACATGTATGTAGGTTTGCTCACAGGTCGTCCTGAGGAGGAGATGCCCAGTTCTTTGGGTGATCTTCTTCCCGAACTGTGTCAGCTGCACGAACGAGTTCGGCAGGTGATGAAAGGCGTCACCCGGGCCTTGTGGCCATCTATCTCCCTGCCCGAAGGCATTGGGGAGCTGGCAGAGCGGCTTCAAGGAGCACGGCGGCGCTTCCGACTATGGAAGATATCGGCCTGCCGTCAAGGCACCAGGGAGGCCTGGGCCATGGTAAAGACGCGGTACACGAAGGCTGACCCAAACCACATGGCCGAGGTCGGACCTGTGGGGCTTGATGGGAAGGAGATCCCTGTAAGCTTAGTGTACGGCCAAGTAGAATTGGCCGCCAAGTATTCCCAGCAAGATTGTAAATTAAACATCCTATTAGATGGCATTGAGGAGGAATACAATCAGTCGAGTTGACTATATAATTTAATATGACATGAAAAATGTCTTCTAGCCGGATTGTAGATCGTTTGTCATAGCGGACCTTTTCGCTTCGACCTCGGGACCCAATAGTCCGGAGTGTGTCCGAATACCCTCGCGGTTATGTAAGAACCGGGCATGCATGGAGACAAGGCGTGGGGTCATTATTGCTGTATCGCACAAGTGCCCAACTAGTTATGTTATATTACATGGATAGTAAGAAACATCTTCCGGGAGAATAGTTCCGTTAAGGTTCCTTTCCTGGGAGGCATGCCCTAAAGTGCATGTCCAAACTGCTAAGAAAGCAAAAAATCATCCGGGGCAGATGGATAAATAGTTAAAAATCATCTTTTAGTTCACCGACCGAATATTCCCTTAAGAATGCTAGCTTTGGCTTCACCCGATCGAGGTACACATCCGGTGACCCGCAGTAACAATCGCAGAGGTGCTCCTTTACCGCCTAGTCGAACAATCGGGAACGTAGGGGTAAGCACAGAGCCAGCAACCCAGCTTGGCCAAAACTTAAGTCATATCGATGCATATAATGGTGAGTAAAAGGTACATGCGGAAGTTTGACACATGTGTTGGGCATAAAGCCAGTATAAATAAGCTTCATTAAAGAAGCCCCAGTATAATGAGCGGGTGGCGCGTCAAGTATGTGCGAACAAAGCGTGGCGAGCCTCTAAAGGCTTCAAGAAGAAGGAGGAGGAAGGAGAGAAATAAAAGACAGCTAAAGTATAAATTTTGGACGGAGGAAGGAGACGAACTCAGAGTCCGGCGCTAGGCGTAGAATCTTCGTAGACGGGCTGTGTTCCATGGTTTTGGCTCGAGTCGGTTATCCGATGCGTTTCGCAGACGGTATGCCCCGCCAGTCAGGACCTGGTCGATGATGAAGGGACCTTCCCATTTGGGCTTGAGTTTGTCCTTTTTCTTGTCCGGCAGGCGTAGAACTAGTTCGCCAACGTTGTAAGCTTTGGCCCGTACTTCTCTGCTTTGATATCTTCGAGCCTGCTGTTGATAAAATGCGGAACGAGCTTTTGCCACGTCGCGCTCCTCCTCCAAGGCGTCCAGACGGTCCTGCCGATCGAGTTCGGCTTCTCTTTCTTCATACATGCGCACGCGAGGTGAGTCATGAATTATGTCGCGGGGCAAGACTGCCTCTGCGCCGTACACCATAAAAAATGGTGTGAATCCGGTAGTGCGATTCGGCGTGGTCCGCAGACCCCAGAGTACGGAGTCGAGCTCCTCTACCCAGTGCGTGTTAGATTCCTTAAGGGACCGCACTAGTCTGGGTTTAATGCCGCTCATGATTAGATCGTTTTCCCGCTTGACTTGACCGTTAGTTTGAGGGTGATAGACTGAGGCGTAATCGAGCTTGATGCCCATGTTTTTGCACCATAGTTTGACCTCATCGGCTATGAAGTTGGTGCCGTTATCAGTGATGATACTGTGGGGGACGCCGTAACGGTGCACTACGCCTGATATGAAGTCTATCACCGGTCCGGATTAGGCCGTTTTAACGGGCTTGGCCTCTATCCATTTGGTGAAATTATCCACCATGACCAATAGGTATTTTTGCTTGTGGGTTCCTCCCTTAAGGGGTCCAACCATGTCAAGCCCCCAGACCGCGAATGGCAAGGTGATGGGTATAGTTTTGAGGGCGGTGGGTGGCATGTGGCTTTGGTTAGCAAAAAGCTGGCAACCGACGCATCGTTGGACTAAATCCTGTGCATCTGCCCGGGCCGTCGGCCAATAAAATCCTGTACGGAAGGCCTTGCCTACAAGGGCCCGGGCTGCGGCGTGGTGCCCACCCAGTCCGGCATGAATTTCAGCCAGGAGGTTTCGCCCTTCCTCTTCGGAGATACACCTTTGAAGGACTCCTGTTGTGCTTTTCTTATAGAGCTCTCCCTCATGGACTTTATAGGCTTTGGATCGCCGTACTATGCAGCGAGCCTCATTTTGGTCTTCGGGGAGTTCCTGCCTAGGTAGGTAGGCTAGGAATGGCTCCGTCCACGGGGCAATAACCGCCATTATTTCATGGGCGGAGGTTGTTATCTCATTGGCGAGCCCCGATTGTGTCGAGTGTTCGGTGTC
>JAHIAM010015319.1:0-11828 GCA_021605205.1 Aegilops longissima | reverse complement strand
CCCAACGCCGGTGGCCTTCATCTTCCCCGTAATGTCTTGACTCGAGCGAAGGCCATCCGTACCTTCAATGCACGCCGACCTTCTTCATAGCGCCGATACGCTGCACCACGCCGCAGTCACCGCACCAGGCCAAGTAACTACCGGAACAGGTTCACCAGCCACAAACGGACTAAGACGTCTTCATGTCACCGGATATCCTATGCAGCTCGCCCATCGACATCTGTTCATTCAGAATGAGGGCGCTCGACGCCAAATTTGCACTAAAAGCTCCGTGCATACCCTCTTGCGCCGATAAAACTATACCGCTGTTGGGTAACGAGTAATTTCAAAATTTTCCTCACGATCACGCAAGACCATGGTGATGGCATAGCAACGAGAGGGAGAGTGTTCGCCCACGCACTGTGAGACCGAAAGCGAAGCGCGATATTAACGCGTTGATGTAGTCAGACGCCTTCACGATCCGACCGATCCAAGCACCGCTATCCGCACCTCCAGTTCTGGCACACGCTCAGCTCGATGACGATCCCCGAGCTCCGATCCAGAAAGCGCGGAAGGAGTTCCACAAGACGACGGCGTGAGGACGATCTTGATGTTCTACTCCGCAGGCTTCGCCTAAGCACCGCTACAATATAACCGAGGTGGAATATGGTGGAGGGGGCACCGACACTGCTAAGGAACGATCCAGAGATCAACTTGTGTGTCTTAGGGTGCCCCGCCTCCGTGATATAAAGGAGCAAGGGAGGGCCGCCAGCCTTGGGGCGACTAGGAGGGGGGAGTCCTCCCTAGTAGAGTAGGACTCCCTTCCTAGTCCTACTAGGAAGAAGGAAGGGGAAGGAAGAGAGGAGAGGGAAGAGGGGGCGCGCCTCCTAGTCCAATTCGACTCCCATGGAGGGGCGCACCACCTCTTGGTGCAGCCCTCTCTCCCTCTTGGCCCAATAAGGCCCATAACTTCCCGGGGTTCCGTAACCCTCCCAGACCGTTTTCTCCGAAACTTCCAACCTTTCCTGTCCGAATATAACCATCCAATATATCAATCTTTATGTCTCGACCATTTCGAGACTCCGTCATGTCCGTGATCACATCCGGGACTAACTCCTTCGTACATCAAAATACATAAACTCATAATAACCGCATTGAAACCTTAACGCGGACCCTACGGTTCGAGAACTATGTAGACATGACCTAGAACTATTCTCGGTCAATAACCAATAGCGGAACCTGGATGCTCATATTGGTTCCTACATATTCTACGAAGATCTTTATCGGTCAAACCGCATAACAACATACGTTGTTCCTTTGTCATCGGTATGTTACTTTCCGAGATTCGATCGTCGGTATCCAATACCTAGTTTAATCTCGCTACGGAAAGTCTCTTTACTCGCTCCGTAATACATCATCTCACAACTAACTCTTTAGTTGCAATGCTTGCAAGGCTTTATGTGATGTGTATTACAGAAGGCCTAGAGATACCTCTCCGACAATCGGAGGACAAAACCTAATCTCAAATACGCCAACCCAACAAGTACCTTTGGAGACACCTGAGTACTCCTTTATAATCACCCAACATGCCAGACGCTTGGTAGTACCCAAAGTGTTCCTCCGTAAACGGAGTTGCATAATCTCATAGTTACAGGAACATGTATGGGTCATGAAGAAAGCATTAACATACTAAACGATCAAGAGTTAAGCTAACGGAATGGGTCATGTCAATCAGATCATTCAACTAATGATGTGACCTTGTTAATCAAACAACAACTCCTTGTTCATGGTTAGGAAACATAACCATCTTTGATTAACAAGCTAGTCAAGTAGAGGCATACTAGTGACATACTGCTTGTCTATATATTCACACATGTATTATGTTTCCGTTAATACAATTCTAGCATGAATAATAAACATTTATCATGATATAAGGAAATAAATAATAACTTTATTATTGCCTCTAGGCATATTTCCTTCAGCCTCCCACTTGCACTAGAGTCAATAATCTAGATTACAAAGTAATGATCCTTACACCCATGGAGTCTTGGTGCTGATCATGTTTTGCTCGTGGAAGAGGCTTAGTCAACGGTCTGCAACATTCAGATCCGTATGTATTTTGCAAATCTCTATGTCTCCCACTTGACTTGGTCCCAATGGAATTGAAGCGCCTCTTGATGTGCTTGGTCCTCTTGTGAAATTGGATTCTTTGCCAAGGCAATTGCACCAAGATTGTCACAGAAGATCTTCATCGGTCCCGATGCACTAGGTATGACACCTAGATCGGAAATGAACTCTTCATCCATTCCTTCATTTGCTGCTCAAGCAGCTATGTACTCCGCTTCACATGTAGATCCCGCCACGACGCTTTGTTTAGAACTGCACCAACCGACAGCTCCACCGCTTAATAAAAACACGATCCGGTTTGCATTTAGAATCGTCGGATCAGGTCAAAGCTTGCATCGACGTAACCATTTACTTATCAGCTCTTTGTCCTCCATATACAGAAACATATCCTTAGTCCTTTCGTATTTCAGATGTTCTTGACCGCTGTCCAGGATCCACTCCTCGATTACTTTGGTACCTTCCTGCCAAGCTTACAGCTAAGCATACGCCGTGTCTGGTACACAGATTGCATACATGATAGAGCCTATGGCTGAAGCATAGGAACATCTTTCATTTTCTCTATCTTCCATTGTGGTCGGGCATTGAGTCCGACTCAATCTTACACCTTGTAACACAGGTAAAAACCTTTCTGCTCGCGATCCATTTTGAACCTTCAAAACTTTATCAAGGTATGCTTGTGAAAGTCCAATCGCCGCCTTGATCTATCTCTATAGATCTTGATGCCCATTGCAAGTCAGCTTCACCGAGGTCTTCATTGAAAACTTTTATTCAAGTATCCTTTATGCTATCCAGAAATTATATCATTTCCAATCAATAATATGTCATTCACATATAATATTAGAAATGCTACAGAGCTCCCACTCACTTTCTTGTAAATACAGGCTTCTCCAAAAGTCTCAGATAAACCCATATGCTTTGATCACACTATCGTCTTATTCCAACTCCTAGAGGCTTGCACTGCACCATAAATTGATCGTTGAGCTAACACTTTGTTAGCACCTTTTGGATCGATTAAAACCTTTCCGTTGTATCATATACAACTCTTCTTCTAGAAATCCATTCAAGAATGTAGTTTTTACATCCATTTGCCAAATTTATAATCATAAAATGCGCAATTGCTAACATGATTCGGACGGACTTAAGCATCGCGCACGGGTGAGAAAGTCTCATCGAGTCAACCCCTTGAACTTGTCGAAACCTTTGCAACAAGCTCGAGCTTTGTCGACAGTTACCACTATCATTACCAGTCTTCTTCTTAAAAGACCATTTATTCTCAATAGCTTGCCTCATCGGCAAGTCTACCAAAGTCCATACTTTGTTCCTCATACATGGATCCCATCTCAGATTCTCATGGCTTCAAGCCATTTTAAGTGAACTGGGCTCACCATCGCTTCTTCATAGTTCGGGGAGGTTCATCATGATCTAGTAGCATGACTTCAAATAGGATTACCGCACTCACTCGGGTGCGTGATTTTGTTCTCGTTGATCTACGGGTTCAAAGGACAACTTGATCTGAAGTTTCATGATCTTTATCATTATCTTCCTCTACTAACTGTGTAGGTGTTACGTAAACTGATTTCTCGTGACTAACTACTTTCCAATAAGGGAGCTGGTACTATTACCTCATCAAGTTCTCACTTTCCTCCCACTCACTTCTTTCTCGAGAGAAACCTTCTCTAGAAAGGATCCATTTTTAGCAACGAATGTTTTGCCTTCGGATCTGTGATAGAAGGTAAAACCAATTGTCTCCTTTGGGTATCCTATGAAGACACATTTTTCCGATTTGGGTTCAGCTTATCTAGTTGAAGTTTTCACATAAGCATCGCAACCCAAACTTTTAGTTGAACGACAACTTTGGTTTCTTGCTAAACCATAGTTCATAAGCGCCGCCTCAACGGATTTTGACGGTGTCCTATTTAACGTGAATGCGCCGCCTCAAGAGCATAACCCCAAAATGATAGCGCGGTAATCTGTAAGAGACATCATAGATCGCATCCATATAAGCATCTTAGTGCACGACACAGACGCTCGGACACACCATATTGCGCCTGTGGTGTTCCGGTGGCGGAGTTGCAAACTATTCCGCATTGTTTCAAATGTAGACCAAACTCAGAACTCAAATATTCGCTCCACGATCAGATCGAGAAACTTTATTTTCTTATTACGATGATTTTCAACTTCACTCAAATTCTTTGAACTTTTCAAATGTTTCAGACTTATGTTTCATTAAGTAGATAACACCCATATCTGCTCAAATCATCTGTGAAGGTGAGAAAATAACGATATCCGCTTAATAAAGCTTCAACATTCATTGACCACATACATCCGTATGTATGATTTCCAATAAATCTGTTGTTTCTCCATAGTACCGAGAACGTGTTTTAGTCATCTTGCCCATGAGGCACGGGTTCAGAAGTGCCAAGTGATTCATAATCAATGACTCCAAAAGTCCATCAAGATGGAGTTTCTTCATGCTGCTTTACAATCGATATGACCTAAACGGCAAAGGCTACAAATAAGTTGCACTATCATTATCAACTCGTGATCTTTTGCGTTTCAACATTATGAATATGTGTATCACTACTATCGAGATTCATTAAAAAATAGACCACTCTTCAAGGGTGCATGACCATAAAAGATATTATCATATAAATAGAACAACCATTATTCTCTGATTTGAATGAATAACCGCCTCGCATCAAACAAGATCCAGATATAATGTTCATGCTCAACGCCGCACCAAATAACAATTATTCAGGGTCTAAAACTAATCCCAAGGTAGATGTAGAGGTGAGCGTAACATCATGCATCACATCGGACTTTGGAACCGCTTTCCACGCCGCATCGCCACCTCGCCCTTTGCCAAAGGTTCGCTAATCAGAGTTCCTGCTTTCGAAGTTGCAAATATTAGCAATGTAACCAAAAGATCAAATACCTGTGCTACTAATCGCGAGCTCTAGTAAGGTACACATCAATAACAAGTATATCACATATACCTTGTTCACTTTGCCATCCTTCTTATCCGCCAAATACTTGGGGCAGTTCCGCTTCAAAGGACTCACCCCTTTCTTAAGAGAAGCACTCAGTCCAGTGCTTAGGTCCGCATTTGGGTTCTTTTCTCCCGATCAGAACTTGTTTGCTGTTCTTCTGAAGTTCCCTCTTCTTCCTTTGCCTTCTCTCTTGAAACTAGTGGTCTTATTGACCATCAACACTTGATGCCCTTTTTGATTTCTACCCCGCAGCTTTTTAGCATCATGTAAGAGCTCGTGTAAGTCTTTACTAACCCTTGCATATTATAGTTCATCACGGCCTTTTGTAGCTTGGTGGCAGTGATTGAAGAATTGTCAATGACACAATCATCCGAAGATTAACTCCCAGTTGATTCAAGTGATTGTAATACCTGCATATTTTGAGTATGTGCTCACCGATGTAATCTATTCTCCTCCATCTTGCAGCTATAGAACTTATTGAGACTCTCATATCTCTCAATCCGCATTCTGTTGAAATATCAACTTCAACTCTCGGAACATCTCATATGCTCCATGACGCTCAAAACGCTGCTGAAGACCCGGTTCTAAGCCGTAGCATGGCACATCGAACTATAGAGTAGTCATCAGTTCGCTTGCCGTACGCTCACAACTTCCGCTCAAAGATCTCGCAGTAGTTCGCTACCCAGCGGTGCTTCCAGTGACGAATTTTCTTCAGGCAGCAAATGAGGATTATTCTCAAAGTTACTTGATTCCAGTCCGTAATTGCTACCATCATCTTTCAACTTTGCTTTCTCAAGGAACGCATTAAATTCAATTCAACAACAAAAGCATTTGAGCCATCTATCACAGAAACATAGACAAGCAAAATACTATCGTGTACTAAGTTCATGATAAATTTAAGTTCAATTAATCATATTATTAAAGAACTCCCACTTAGACAGACATATCTCTAGTTATCTAAGTGATCACGTGATCCAAATCAACAAACCATAACCGATCATCACGAGATGGAGTAGTTTTCAATGGTGAACATTTATGTTGATCATATTCATATATGATTCACGCTCACCTTTCGGTCTCCGTGTTCCGAGGCCACAGTCCAATGCTGCTAGGCTCAAGTATAACTCCGAGTATTCTGCGCAGTAAAAACTGGCTTGTTCATTGTAGATGGACGAGATTATCACACCGATCATCACGTGGTGTCTTCCACGCATTTAACTTTTGGCAACGGGCATACTCGTGGAGAACACTACTTGATAATTTTAGTGAGAGATCATCTATAATGCTACCGCAATCAAAGCAAGATAAGATGCATAAAGGATAAACATCACATGCAATCAATATAAGTGATATGATATGGCCATCATCATCTTGTGCTTGTGATTCCATCTCCAAGCACCCATGATCACCATCGCCACCGCGCCGACACCTTGATCTCCATCGTAGCATCGTTGTCGCCTCGCCAACTATTGCTTCTACGACTATCGCTACCGCTTAGTGATAAAGTAAAGCAATTACATGGCGTTGCATTTCATACAATAAAGCGACAACCATATGGTTTCTGCCATTGCCGATAACTCGTTACAAAACATGATCATCTCATACAATAAAATATAGCATCACGCCTTGACCATATCACATCACAACATGCCCTGCAAAAACAAGTTAGACGCCCTCTACTTTGTTGTTGCAAGTTTTACGTGCTGCTACGGGCTGAGCAAGAACCGCTTCTACCTACGATCAAAACCACAACGATATTTCGCCAAATAGACTGCTTAACCTTCTCAAGGACCGGCGAGCACACTCGGTTCAACTAAAGTGAGAGAGACAGACACCCGCCACCACCTTTAAGCAACGAGTGCTCACAGCGTGAAACCAGTCCGTAAGCGACGTAATGTGCGGTCCGCCGCTTATCTCACAATACCGCTGAACCAAAGTATGACATGCGGTAGGTAGTATGACTTGTATCGCCCACAACTCACTTGTGTTCTACTCGCATATGACATCAACGATAAAACCAGGCTCGATGCCCCTGGGTAACGAGTAATTTCAAAAATTTTCCACGATCACGCAAGACCATGGTGATGGCATAGCAACGAGGGGAGAGGTTTCGCCCACGCACTTGAGACCGAAAGCGAAGCGTTATATTAACGCGTTGATGTAGTCGACGCTTCACGATCCGACCGATCCAAGCACCGCTTCGCACCCCGAGTTCTTGGCACACGCTCAGCTCGATGACGATCCCCGAGTCCGATCCAGCAAAGGGAAGGAGTTCCACAAGACGACGGGCAGGAATCTTGATGTTCACCGCAGGCTTCCTAAGCACCGCTACAATATAACCAGGGGAATATGGTGGGGGGGCACCGACACTGCCAAGGAACATCCAGATCAACTTGTGTGTTTAGGGTGCCCCCTGCCCCCGTGACATAAAGGAGCAAGGAGGGCCGCCAGCCTTGGGAAGACTAGGGGGGAGTCCTCCCAGTAGGAGGACTCCCTTCCTAGTCCTACTAGGAAGAAGGAAGGGAAGAAAGGAGGGAGAGGGAGGGGGGCCGCCCCTAGTCCAACGACTTATGGAGGGGGGCACCACCCTGGTGCAGCCCTCTCCCCTTGGCCCAATAAGGCCCATAACTTCCCGGGGTTCCAACCTCCCACCTTTTTCCGAAACTTCCGAACCTTTCCGTGTCCGAATATAACCATCCAATATATCAATCTTTATGTCTCCCATTTCGAGACTCCTCATGTCCGTGATCACATCCGGGACTAACTCCTTCGACATCAAAATACATAAACTCATAATAACCGCATTGAAACCTTGTTGCGGACCCACGGTTCGAGAACTATGTAGACATGACCTAGAACTATTCTCGTCAATAACCAAAGCGGAACCGGATGCTCATATTGGTTCCCATATTCTACAAGATCTTTATCGTCAAACCGCATAACAACATACGTTGTTCCTTTGTCATCGGTATGTTACTTTGAGATTCGACGCCGATCCAATACCTAGTTTAACTCGCTATCGAAAGTCTTTTACTGTCCAATACATCATCTCACAACTAACTCTTTAGTTGCAATGCTTGCAAGGCTTTATGTGATTGTATTACCGAGAAGGCCTAGAGATACCCTCCGACAATCGGAGGACAAAACCTAATCTAATACGCCAACCCAACAAGTACCTTTGAGACACCTAGTATTCTTTATAATCACCCAGCAGCCGACGCTTGGTAGTACCCAAAGTGTTCCTCCGTAAACGGAGTTGCATAATTTAGTTACGGAACATGTATGGGCTGAAGAAAGCATTAACATACTAAACGATCAAGAGTTAAGCTAACGGAATGGGTCATGTCAATCAGATCATTCTAATGATGTGACCTTGTTAATCAAACAACAACTCCTTGTTCATGGTTAGAAACATAACCATCTTTGATTAACAAGCTAGTCAAGTAGAGGCATACTAGTGACATAACGCTTTCTATATATTCACACATGTATTATGTTTCCTAATACAATTCTAGCATGAATAATAAAATTTATCATGATATAAGGAAATAAATAATAACTTTATTATTGCCTCTAGGGCATATTTCCTTCAACCGTGATCGAAGAACTCTTCGGCAAGTCTAAAAATGGTCCAAGAACTCCATACTTGGTTGCTGAGCATAGTTTGGGTCAACTTAGCTCTAGAAGCAAAAGGGCTTGCAGCCACAATCTCCCTAGCTTGCCGGACCTCCTCACGGGCTGCTCTCGATTCATACCAAGGCCTCGCTCCTCAGAAGGCTTCTGTTGGGGAACGAGCAGAAATTCAAAATTTTCCACGTGTCACCAAGATCTATCTAAGAAGAAACCAGCAACGAGGGAAGGAGAGTGCATCTACATACCCTTGTAGATCGCTAAGCGGAAGCTGCTCAAGAGAACGGGGTTGAAGGAGTCGATTGCCGTGATCCAAATCACCGAGATCCTAGTGCCGAACGGATCGCACCTCCGCTGCTCAACACACATACAGCTCCGTGACGCCTCCCACGCCTTGATCCAGCAAGGAGAGAGGGAGAGGTTGAGGAAGACTCCATCCAGCAGCAAGCACAACAGCAGCAGGGTGATGAAGGAGCGTGGCATCCAGCAGGGCTTCGCCAAGCACCGCAAGAGAGGAGACGGAGAGAGGTAGGGCTGCGCCAAGAGGGAGAGGTTCTCGTGGTGTTGGGCAAACCCCTAGACCTCAAGTATTTATAGGGGAGGGGAGGGGCTGGCTGTTGGGGAACGCTCAGAAAATTAAAAATTTCCTAGGTTTCACCAAGATTCATCTATGAGTTCATCTAAGCAACGAAGTCAAGGGAATGAGTTTGCATCTACATACCACTTGTAGATCGAAAAGTGAAGCGCTCAAGGGATGGTGATGATGGAGTCGCATCGATCACCGATGACCAAAGTGCTGAACGGACAGCACCTCCGCTGCTCAACACACACTACGGTACGGACGACATCTCCTCCGCCTTGATCCAGCAAGGACGAAGGAGAGGTTGAGGAAGATTGCTCCAACGGCAGACGACGGTGTGGTGTTGTTGGTGCAGCAAGATTCGGCTGTGGTTTCGCCAAGCTCATGACGGAGGAGGAGAGGTGTTGGGAGGGAGGGCTGCGCCTTAACTTCAGGCTCACAGCCCTCCCCCACACCACTTTATTTATAGGGGAAGGGAGAGGGTCGGCCCCTCTAGATGGCATCTAGAGGGCGGCGGCCAAGGGAGGGGTGGCTTGCCCCTGCAGGGGCGCCTCTAGGGTTCCCCCAAACCCTAGGCAGGCCAAGGGGTGCGCCTAGCCCACCAGGCTGGCTCCTTCCCCACAGAGCCCATAGGGTTCCCCCGAGGTGGCCTCCCTGGACCTCCTGAACCTCTTTCGTGGCCCCAGATAATACCGATATGCCCCAACTTTTCCGTGTCCGCTTGACAACTTCCCATATAAATCTTTACCTCCGACCCTTCCGAACTCCTCGTGACGTCCGGATCTCATCCGGATCTAACAACATTCGTAATCACATACAAGTCTTCCTAAAAACCCTAGCGCCACCGAACCTTATGTGTAGATCCCACGGGTTCGGAGACATGCGTATATGACCGAGATGCTCTCAGTCAATAACCAACAGCGATCTCGGATACCCATGTTGGCTCCTACATGCTCCTCGATGATGTCATCGGATGAACCACGATGTCGAGGATTCAAGCAACCCCAGATACTATTCCCTTTGTCGGGGTATGTTACTTGCCCGAGACTCGATCGTCGTATCCCAATACCTCGCTCAATCACGCTATCGGCAAGTCACTTTACTCATACCGTAATGTATGATCCCGTGACCGTAAACTTGGTCACTTTGAGCTCATTATGATGATGCACTACCGAAAGTGGGCCCAAGGATACCTCTCCCACACGGAGGACAAATCCCTCGCCTCGATCCGTGTCAACCCAATGTACACTTTCAAGATACCTGAGTGCACCTTTATAGTCACCCGCATTGCCAGACGCTTGGTACACCCAAAGCACTCCTACGGTATCCGGGAGTTACACCATCTCATGGTCTAAGGAAGGATACTTGACATTGGAAAAGCTCTAGCAAAACGAACTATACGATCTTGTGCTATGCTTAGGATTGTTCTGTCCATCACGCCATTCTCCTAATGACGGATCCCGCTTGTCAATGACATCTGATGTCCATAGTCGAAACCATGACTATCTGTTGACCAACAAGCTAGTCAACTAGAGGCTCACCAGGACGATTGTGGTCTATGTATTCACACGTATTACGATTTCGGATAATACAATTATAGCATGAATAAAAGACAATTATCATGAACAAGGAAATATAATAATAATGCTTTTATTATTGCCTCTAGGCATATTTCCAACAGTCTCCCACTTGCACTAGAGTCAATAATCTAGTTACATTGTGATGAATCGAACACCATAGAGTTCGTGTTGATCATGTTTTGCCCTAAGAGAGTTTAGCAACGGATTCTGCTATTCAGATCCGTATGCACTTTACAAATTTCTATGTCTCCATCCTGAACATTTTCACGGATGGAGTTGAAGCGACGCTTGATGTGCCTCGGTCTTCTTGTGAAACCCGGCCTTGGCAAGTGCAATAGCTCCGTTGTCATAGAAGAGTTTGATCGGCCCCACGCATTGGGTATGACTCTAGGTCGGTGATGAATTCTTCATCCAAATTGTTTGCGCTGCCTCCGAGGCTGCCATGTACTCCGCTTCACATGTAGATCCCGCCACGACGCTCGCTTGCAGCACCAGCTACTACTCCACCATTCAACATATACACGATCCGGTTTGTGACTTAGAGTCATCGATCTGTTCGGGCTAGCGCCGACGTAACTTTACGAGGCCTTCGTCACCTCCATAAACGAGAAACATGTCCTTTGTCCTTTTCGTACTTCAGGATATTCTTGACCGTGTCGGTTCCTTGTCGATTACTTTGGTACCTTCCTACCAAACTTACGGCAAGGTTTACATCAGGTCCGGTACACAAGATGGCATACATAATAGATCCTATGGTGAAGCATTAGGGGATCACTCATCTCTTCTTTATCTTTTGTCGTGGTCGGGCATTGAGCCAGCTCAATTCACACCTTGCAATACAGTGAAAGAACCCTTCTTGGACTGATCCATTTTGAACTTCTTCAAAATCTTATCAAGGTATGTGCTTTGTGAAAGACCTATGAGGCGCCTCGAACCCTTAAT
>JAHIAM010015316.1:0-11487 GCA_021605205.1 Aegilops longissima | reverse complement strand
GATCCTCGCCGTCCCCGATCTCATCCGGACAACTCCTTCGGTACATCAAAACTCATAAACTCATAATATAACCGCCATCGAAACCTTGTTGCAGGACCTACGGGTTCGAGAACTATGTAGACATGACCTAGAACTATTCTTGGTCAATAACCAATAGCGGAACCTGATGCCCATATTGGTTCCTACATATTCATAAGATCTTTATCGGTCAAACCGCATAACGACATACGTTGTTCCCTTTGTCATCGGTATGTTACTTACCCGAGATTCGATCGCGGTATCCAATACCTAGTGCAATCTCGCTACGTAAGTCTCTTTACTGCTCCGTAATCATTTCACAACTAACTCATTAGTTGTAATGCTTGCAAGGCTTAAGTGATGTGCATTACCGAGAAGGCTCGAGATACCTCCCACAATCGGAGTGACAAAACCTAATCTCAAATACGCCAACCCAACAAGTACCTTTGGAGACACCTGTAGTACTTTATAATCACCCACTACGCAGACGCTTGGTAGTACCCAAAGTGTTCCTCCGTAAACGGAGTTGCATAATCTCATAGTTATAGGAACATGTATGGGTCATGAAGAAAGCATTAACATACCAAACGATCAAGTGTTGCTAACTGAATGGGTCATGTCAATCAGATCATTCAACTAATGATGTGACCTTGTTAATCAAATAACAACTCTTTGTTCATGGTTAGGAAACATAACCATCTTTGATTAACAAGCTAGTCAAGTAGAGGCATACTAGTGACATATCTTTGTCTATATATTCACACATGTATTATGTTTCCGGTTAATACAATTCTAGCATGAATAATAAACATTTATCATGATATAAGGAAATAAATAATAACTTTTATTATTGCCTCTAGGCATATTTCCTTCAGCCTCCCACTTGCACTAGAGTCAATAATCTAGTTCACATCATCATGTGATTCAACACCAATATTCACATCTGTATGTGATTAATACCCATAGTTCACATCACATGTGACCAACACCCAAAGGGTTTACTAGAGTCAATAATCTAGTTCACATCGCTATGTGATTAACACCCAAAGAGTACTAAGGTGTGATCATGTTTTGCTTGTGAGATAATTTTAGTCAACGGTTCTGGCTACATTCAGAGCCGTAAGTATTTTGCAAATTTCTATGTCTACAATGCTCGCACGAAGCTACTCTAGCTAATTGCTCCCACTTTCAATATGTATCCAGATTGAGACTCGTGAGTCATCTAGATTAGTGTTAAACTTGTATCGACGTAACCTTTACTTACTAACCTTTTTCACTTCCATAATCGAGAAACATATCCTTATTCTATTAAGGATAATTTTGACCGCTGTCCATTGATCTACTCCTAGATCACTATTGCACCCTCAAGCTTAGTGGTAGGGTATGCAATAGATCTACACAAAGATGACATACTTTATAGAACCTATGGCTGATGCATAGGAATGACTTTCATTCGCTTTCTATCTTCTCACGGGTCGGGTTTTGAGTCTTACTCAATCTCACACCTTGTAACACGTGCAAGAACTCTTTCTTTGACTGTTCCATTTTGAACTACTTCAAAATCTTGTCAAGGTATGTATTCATTGAAAACTTATCAAGCGCCTTGATCTATCTCTATAGATCTTGATGCTCAATATGTAAGCAGCTTCACCGAGGTCCTTCTTTGAAAAACTCCTTTCAAATACTCCTTTATGCTTTGCAGAATAATTCTACATTATTTCCGATCAACAATATGTCATTCACATATACTTATCGAAATGTGTAGTGCTCCCACTCACTTTCTTGTAAATACGTGCTCGCAAAAGTCTCAGATAAAACCATATGCTTTGATCACACTATCAAAGCGCTTATTCCAACTCGAGATGCTTGCACCAGTCCATAGATGGATCGCTGGAGCTTGCACATTTTGTTAGCTCCTTTAGGATTGACAAAACCTTCGTTGCATCATATACAACTCTTCTTTAATAAATTCATTAAAGAATGTAGTTTTGACATCCATTTGCCGATTTCATAAAATGTGGCAATTGCTAACATGATTCGGACAGACTTAAGCATCGCTACTGAGAAAATCTCATTGTAGTCAACACCTTGAACTTGTCAAAACCTTTTATGCATAAGTCGAGTTTTGTAGATAGTACTACTATGGTCCGCCTTCTCTTGAAGATCCATTTTTTTCAATGGCTTGCCGATCATCGGCAAGTCAACCAAAGTCCATACTTTGTTCTCATACATGGATCCCATCTCAGATTTCATGGCTTCAGCCATTTCGCGAATCTGGCTCATCATCGCTCTCATAGTTCGCAGGTTCATCATGGTCTAGTAACATGACTTAGAATAGGATTACCGCACTCACTTTGGTGCGGATTTAACTCGAAGACCTACGAGGTTTGGCAGCAACTTGATCTGAAGTTTTATGATCATCATCATTAACTTCCTCACTAATTGGTGTAGGAATCACGAACTGATTTCGGATGATCTACTTTCCAATAAGGAGAAGGTACAATTACCTCATCAAGTTCTACTTTCCTCCCACTCACTTCTTTCGAGAGAAACTTCTTCTAGAAAGGATCCATCTTAGCAACGAAAATCTTGCTTTCGGATCTGTGATAGAAGGTGTACCAATAGTTTTTTGGGTATTCTATGAAGACGACTGATTTGGGTTCGAGCTTATCAGTTGAAAACTTTTTCACATAAGCATCACAACTCCAAACTTTAAGAAACGACAGCTTAGGTTTATCGCTAAACCATAGTTCATACGGTGTCATCTCAACGGATTTAGATGGTGCCCTATTAAACGTGAATGCAGCTGTCTCTAATGCATAACCCCAAACGATAGTGGTAAATCGGTAAGATACATCATAGATCGCACCATATCAAAATAAAGCACGGTTACGACGCTCGACACACCATAATGTTGTGGTGTTCCAGTATGGAGCTGTGAAACTATTCCACATTGTTTTAATCAAGGCCAAACTCAGAACTCAAATATTTTTCTCTGCGATCATATCGAGAAACTTTATTTTTTGTTACGATGATTCTTCACTGCACTCTGAAATTCTTTGAATTTTTCAAATGTTTCAGACTTGTGTTTCATCAAGTAGATATACCCATATCTGCTCAAATCATCTGTGAAGGTCGAATAACGATACTTGTCGTGAGCTTTAACACTCATCGGACCGCATACATCAGTATGTATTATTTCCAATAAGTCATTTGCTCGCTCCATTGTTCCGAGAACTGAGTCTTTAGTCATCTTGCCCATAAGGCATGGTTCGTAAGCATCAAGTGATTCATAATCAAGTGATTCCAAAATCCCATCAGCATGGAGTTTCTTCATGCTTATAACCAATATGACCTAAACGGCAGTGCCACAAATAAGTTGCACTATCATTATTAACTTTGCATCTTTTGGCATCAATATTATGAATATGTATCACTACGATCGAGATCCAACGAACCATTTTCATTGTGTGTAACCATATGGTTTTATTCATGTAAGGTAACAACAATTTATTCTCTTACTTCAATGAATAATCAGATTGCAATAAACATGATCAAATCATATTCATGCTCAACGCAAACGCCAAATAACATTTATTTAGGTTTAACACTAATCCCGAAGTATAGGAGTGCGATGATGATCATATCAATCTTGGAACTACTTCCAACACTCATCGCTACCCTTCAACCAGTTTCTGTTCATTCTGCAACTCCTGCTTTGAGTTACTACTAGCAACGAACCAGTATCAAATATCGAGGGGTTGCTATTAACACTAGTAAAATACACATCAATAATCCAGATATCAAATATACCTTTGTTCACTTTGCCATCCTTCTTATCCACCAAATATTTGGGGTATTACCGCTTCAAAGGACCATTTATGCAAAGTACCAGTCTCGTGCTTAGGTCTAGACTTGGTCTTTTCACTCGAGCAGCAACTTGCTTGCCGTCTTTTGAAGTTCCCTTCTTCCTTTGCCATTTTCCTTGAGACTAGTGGTCTTGTCAATCATCAACACTTGATGTTTTTCTTGATTTCTACCTTCACGATTTTAGTATCGCCAAGAGCTCGAGAATCTTTTTCGCATCCTTGCATACTATAGTTCATCACGGTTCTACTAACTTAGTGATGGTGACTAGAGAATTCTGTCAATCACTATCTTATCTCGAAGATTAACTCCCACTTGATTCAAGCGATTGAAATACCTCGCATAATCTGAGCACATGCTCACTAGTTGAGCGATTCTCCTCCATCTTTTAGCTATAGAACTTGTTGGAGACTTCATATCTCTCAACTCGGTATTTGCTTGAAATATTAACTTCAATTCCTGGAACATCTCATATGGTCCATGACGCTCAAAACGCCTTTGAAGTCCCGATTCTAAGCCGCACATGGTGCACTAAACTATCAAGTAGTCATCATATTGAGCTAGCCAAACGCTCATAACGTATGTATCCGCTCCCGCATAGGTTTGTCACCAGCGCATTGACACATAATTCTTCGGCAGAATGAGGATAAACCTCAGATCACGGATCCAATCCGCATCATTGCTACTAACATCTTTCAATACAATTTTCTAGGAACACATATAAAACATAGGAAGCAACAACGCGAGCTAATTGATCTACAACATAATTTGCAAAATACTACCGGACTAAGTTCACGATAAATTAAAGTTCAATTAATCATATTACTTAAGAACTCCCACTTAGATAGACATCTCTAGTCATCTAAGTGATTACGTGATCCAAATCAACTAAACCATGTCCGATCATCACGTGAGATGGAGTAGTTTCAATGGTGAACATCACTATGTTGATCATATCTACTATATGATTCACGCCGACCTTCGTCTCCGTGTTCGAGGCCATATCTGTTATATGCTAGGCTCGCAAGTTTAACCCGAGTATTCCAAGGCGCAACTGTTTTGCACCCGCTGTATTTGAACGTAGAGCCTATCACACCCGATCATCACGTGGTGTCTCAAAGACGAAGAACTTTCATAACGGTGCATACTGTGGAGAACACTTCTTGATAATTTTAGTGAGAGATCATCTTATAATGCTACCGCCAATCAAAGCAAGATAAGATGCATAAAGGATAAACATCACATGCAATCAATATAAGTGATATGATATGGTCATCATCATCTTGTGCTTGTGATTCCATCGCCAGCACCGCCATGATCACCATCGCCACCGCCGACACCTTGATCTCCATCGTAGCATCGTTGTCGCCCGCCAACTATTGCTTCTACGACTATCGCTACTCCTTAGTGATAAAGTAAAGCAATTACATGGCGCTTGCATTTCATACAATAAAGCGACAACCATATGGTTCTCGCCAGTTGCCGATAACTCGTTACAAAACATGATCATCTCATACAATAAAATATAGCATCACGCCTGACCATATCACATCACAACATGCCCTGCAAAAACAAGTTAGACGCCCCTACTTTGTTGTTGCAAGTTTTACGGCTGCGGGCTGAGCAAGAACCGTTCTACTCACGATCAAAACCACAACGATATTCAAATAGACTCCGCTTAACCTTCTCAAGGACCGGGCGAGCTACACTCGATTCAACTAAAGTGAGAGAGACACCACGGTCACCTTTAAGCAACGAGTGCTCGAGCGGTGAACCAGTCTCGCGTGAAGCGCACGCAGTATGTCGGTCCGCCGCTTATCTCACAATACCGCTGAACCAAAGTATGACATGCTAGGTAGGCAGTATGACTTGTATCGTCCACAACTCACTTGTGTTCTACTCGCACATGACATCAACGCATAAACCAGGCTCTAATACCACTGTTGGGGAACGAGTAATTTCAAAAATTTCTCACGAACACGCAAGACCATGGTGATGGCATAGCAACGAGGAGAGGTCCGCCCACGCACTCGAGACCGAAGCGAAGCGTTATAACGCTGTTGATGTAGTCGACGCCTTCACGATCCGACCGATCCAAGCACCGAACGCGACGGCACCTCCGAAGTTCGCACACGCTCAGCTCGATGACGATCCCGGACCGATCCAGCAAAGTGTCGGGATGAGTTCCGCCAGACGACGGCGGCAGGACGATGTTGATGCTCCACGACGAGGGCTTCGCCTAAGCCCGACGATATGACTTCTCCGGCGCAGGCTTCGCTTAAGCTCCGCGACGATATGACCAAGTGGAATATGGTGGAGGGGGGCAGACACGGCTAAGGAACGATCCGAGATCAACTTGTGTGTCATGGGTGCCCCTGCCTCAGATATAAAGGAGACAGGAGGAGGTGGCGGCCTAGGAGGGGCGCACTAAGGGGGAGTCCTACTCCCACCGAGTAGGACTCTCCCTTCCTAGTAGGAATAGGAGAGAAGGGGAGGAGAAGAAGGGGTGCGGCTCCCCCTAGTCCAATTCGGACTAGGCCTTGGGCGCGCGCCTGCCCTAGGCAGCCCCCTCTCTTCTGCAGGCCCAATAAGGCCCAATACTTCTCCCCGGCGAATTTCGTAACTCTCCCAGACCAAAATATTCAATCATTCGAACCTTCCAACTCCGAATATAGTCGCCCAATATATCGATCTTTGCCTCGACCATTTCGAGACTTCGTCACGTCCCCGATCTCATCCGGACTCAACTCCTTCGGTACATCAAAACTCATAAACTCATAATATAACCGCATCGAAACCTTGTTGGACCCTACGGTTCGAGAACTATGTAGACATGACCTAGAACTATTCTTGGTCAATAACCAATAGCGGAACCTGATGCCCATATTGGTTCCTACATATTCTACGAAGATCTTTATCGTCAAACCGCATAACGACATAACGTTGTTCCTTTGTCATCGGTATGTTACTTACCCGAGATTCGATCGCGGTATCCAATACCTAGTGCAATCTCGCTATCGTAAGTCTCTTTACTCGCTCCAATACATCATTTCACAACTAACTCATTAGTTGTAATGCTTGCAAGGCTTAAGTGATGTGCATTACGAGAAGGCCTGAGATACCTCCGACAATCGGAGTGACAAAACCTAATCTCAAATACGCCAACCCAACAAGTACCTTTTGAGACACTCAGTATCCTTTATAATCACCCAATTATTGCCAGACGCTTGGTAGTACCCAAAGTGTTCCTCCGTAAACGGAGTTGTAATCTCATAGTTATAGGAACATGTATGGGTCATGAAGAAAGCATTAACATACCAAACGATCAAGTGTTAAGCTAATCGAATGGGTCATGTCAATCAGATCATTCAACTAATGATGTGACCTTGTTAATCAAATAACAACTCTTTGTTCATGGTTAGGAAACATAACCATCTTTGATTAACAAGCTAGTCAAGTAGAGGCATACTAGTGACATACTGCTTTGTCTATATATTCACACATGTATTATGTTTCCGGTTAATACAATTCTAGCATGAATAATAAACATTTATCATGATATAAGGAAATAAATAATAACTTTTATTATTGCCTCTAGGGCATATTTCCTTCAAGTGATCTGACTTATAAGGAGAAACCCGTCTGATTTCGACTCATGAAAGCAGAGTCACCCGCAAGAAGGTCATCAAGTTTTGTAAGGTGTCAGGAGTCACCATTCAAGAGGAAGCCACTCGAGCGCCAAGAAGACCTTCTTCGAGACCACCCGCACCTATTTGTTATATAACCCGAATCTCGAGGGCTAGATTCATCTTAAGGTGGTAGGTTTGTAACATCCCAAATTTCCTATTTGGAATGTTTTACAATTATAGCTAAGCATCTATGCATTCTGTTTGAATTTGAGTGCCATTTGGAGTTTCAGAGATTTTGAGTTTTGAAATTTGAATCCAAACTTTGGCAAGTGGGAATCATTTCAAAACTATGCCTCGATAAATACTTGAGCAAAAGTATGAGAGGAGTAAACATGACACTCCAAAAATATCAGAGGAAAACAATGCCAAAAGTTTTGAATTCAAATTTGAGTTTTATTTGAATTTTGAAAAATGATTTTTATAAACTTTGGATTTTGCCCTGAAAATGTTCAAATGATAGGAATATTCCCATCATTTTGGTATATATATGTCCTATATAAAATATTTATAGTTTATATTTTATCTCTGTTTTGTTTTTCAAAAAATAAAAATTTGAAAAAGAAAATGCCTAGCACTAGCCAGCCGACTGCCCAGCCAGACTGGCCCCACCATCAGCCAATGGCAGCCCACTCAACACACCACCACCAACGAGCCAGCCCATTCCCTCGCCTGAACCTCTCCGTGCGGCCAACCGACTGCAAGGCCTCCTCTCTCCACAAGGGCTCCCCACCTCCTTCAACCCTCACCACGCCACTGGCCATTGCGCGATCTCAAGGATCCGGATTCGATCCCGATTCACCTCTATGCAAGCCGGCCGCCGCCTATATAAACCCTCCTCCGACCCCATTCCCTCGCCTCACCGACCTCTCTCCTCCTCACGCGCTGGAGACCCGAGCCGCCGCCATTTTCCTCAGAGCCGCCCTAGCCTCCCGAGCTCCACCCACTCCACTGAACCACCTCGAGCTGTCAAGACCGCCGGACCACTCCGCCGACCTCCCGACCACCGGAGACGCGGACACTGCCGCCGAGCCGCCAGCCGAGCTCCGGTAAGCCACTCAGATTGCCCCGCCGTCCGATCTCGCAGAGACGGCGAGATTAGAACCCTCAAGGGGTAAGTTCTTTAAATAAACCCGGTTCGCCCGGTTCATGGTTTATTTTAGTTAGGTTTATTTATTTAGTTCGCCCACTCATTTAACCCTAGGGCCTGCTTAGCTATATTACGCCAAGGTAGGTTAGCCCATTAGGCCATTTTTTCTTTATTTTTGTTTTTCTGTTTTAACAAAATAGTTTCAGATTTGAAAAATTCATAACTTTTATTCTACTTAATATTTTTAGGTGATTCTTTTTTGTTGGTTTGCAAATTTTTATGGTTTCTGTAGAAAATATTATTAGCTATGTTAAAATTATTTAAAATTGCTTTATTTTAGATTTAGTCAGAATAGTAAATCTGTTATAAAATGAGCTAGGAAAATTATTTTCAATGATTCTTTTTGTCCCAACTTTGTTTTAACATTGCCTAACCATAGAAATTAATTTGGGCATTTTAGGATTAATAAAAAATAGTTTCTAGCAGAATCTTGTTTTTCTTAATTAATTAACTAGCTACTGTTTTCCTATTATTCTAATTAGCAAATAAATTTATTTCCACATATTATTGATTATTCTAGGTTAGTTTCTGTCACCTTAGAGGATGAACTTTTATTTATAATAAATAAAACTTTTATTTTATTTTTCTTAATAAAAATTGCTTTAGGCCTAATAGGAGTTTTATAATAGCTTTTAAATTGATTCTTTTTGCTCCTAATTGCTCAATGCATTAGTTTTCTAAGTTAACATAAACTCATGCTTAGGTTATGTTAGAAATTTTTTGTTAAGTAAAACTATTTTTAGTTTGCTTGAAGTAGGAAAACTTTGAGTTGGTTTTTTTGAGTTTTTCTTTGGTTTTGATTTGTTTGTTTGGTGTGTTATGTTACTATGTTGCTATGTTAAGTGATCTTATGCTATATGCTTATTGTGATTATTGTTTGTCTTGGTAGAGTTTCCGGAGGCGCTTTATATTTAATCCCTAGCTCACGAGGATCATCGCCAAGGCAAGTCTTTGATCATGTTATTTTCAATACCTATGATTTTGTGCATTAGAAATTATACCTCCCCACCATGCATGCAGAGTTGAAATTTTGAAGTTATGTTCTTGAGTAGTATCATGTGGTAGGTTGAACCAATCCCTTGTTACCATGACCCCGGACAAGTAGTTTATTTTGGTATGCTCAGACGGGTTTGGTTGAGTGAAATTCATAAGAAAGATGTGAGAGTCAATGATGATGACAACCCCATGAACTACAAGATCAAGATGGACTTCGAATTCACCACGGGTGGAGGACGGTTGACGGGCACCCCGAGAACCCGGGTTGGCCGGGATGCATGGAGAAGTGCCATGACATCTTATGGAAAGCTTCACCCAGCCACGAAGAGACGGATGGATGCCCCATTGACGGAAGCACCTCAGCCGCAAGCCATTATGGGCTCGCTGGGTTAACCTTAGTAGTGACGCTGGCGGACGGTACTACGAGATGTAGAAGAACGGTAGGATTGGATGGGTACCGGCAAGGGCGTAAGAACTCTTCGAAGACCCGTTTATTCATCCCGCCTTCAAACACCATGAAGTGCAAGACTTAAAAGGAGGGAATGATTTTGCGGGTAAAGTGCAAACCTCTCCAGAGTTAAAGATCTAATCGAACCGTGTCCCCGTTACGGACAATTTGAGCCTCTAGAACTTGGAAGTATTCGAAATCTCAACACTTAAACTAATAAATTAATTTGAGGGGTTATGACTTAATAATTTGGGAATGAGACATTGGTTGGCGGAACCATCTCAATAACTACCAACAATTTTGTAGTATTTGCAAGCAAGTCCACCGTAGTAGGGAAAACGCTTTTCGCAAAATGATGAAACTTAGAGCCCCACAGCCAAAATGCATATAGTGTTAGTAATTTTATTATTGTTATTCTTCATGACTTGCCAGCTTATTCAAAAAGCTGACTCACACGGCTGCAACGCCTTATGTTGCGTAGATTTATTCCGATCGAGGAGGCACGCCCGCCGCATTGCCCTTTGGAGTCGGATGGACTCGCTATTTCGCTCACGCCCGCAGCTTTAGTAGTTTATTTCTCATGAGTTGGCCTTTGGCCAATTTATTCTATTGTAATAAAGACTCTATATGAGAATCGTAATAAATTCAGGTGTGATTGAACTTTGATTATTTCATCGATGTAATCGTGAGTACCAAAGTGATCTTGGGATGGTACAGATACGAGATTTGACCATTTTGGGTCAGGTCGCATGAGATGGTATCGAGCACACGCTGATCGAGGATCGTAACCCCTAGGATCGAAAGCCATAGGAAGAGACTATTTACTTTATATCCTTATCATTCCGTAATTCTCCCTATTCAATTCTCGACTCTCCGATTTTCAACATTTTAGATGGTCACGAGTTCACCTCGTTTTGCTACGGAGTTTTGCCACCCGATGAGACGATGCCCTTTGACAGAAGTGGTTCAGATGGTGAAGAAGCTGAAGATTGCTCTCGCCTCGATCACCGGAAGCCAACCAATGCACTTCCGACGGATACCCGCCAGATTGAAGTACACATTCCAGGAGAACCTTCGAGGACATACGGAGCCTATTGACTTTGAGTTTACCGACTTCAACCGGATCATCGGAAGAGACATGGAGATCTATCGTCACTTGGACATCTCCGAGAAGAGTACAGGCCGAGCTCGATCCATCGACTCGCCATGGTTTCTCGCAGGCAAGGAATGGAGATATCATCCCACGAGGAGACTCCATTCTTCTTATGTCCAGACTTGGAGGTTCCTCAGAAACGGGAGATCCGCATCCCAGAATCAAGGTA
>JAHIAM010015314.1:0-24721 GCA_021605205.1 Aegilops longissima | reverse complement strand
CATTGAGAGTTCCTCCGTGTCGCCACCGATAGGGCCCGATGGCTCCTTCGATCATCAACAACGACGCGTCCAGTGTGAGACTTTTCTCCCTGCATGATCTTCAGATTCGGGCGGTTTTGCAATCGTGGGCCAATTCGCTGGCCATCCGGAGTAGATCGAAGCTACGCTCGACATCAGTCAGATTTGAAGTTTGAACTATACGGCCGATGTCCGCGGAGACTTGATCTTCGACGGATTCGAGCCGTGAGCTGCCGCGCCGCATTGTCTCGATGGGCAGGATCTAGCTCGCAGCCGAATAAAGACTCGAGGCCGCACCAAAGATCCGCTCGACCTTAATCCGGAGCCGGATTCCCCGATCGAGGACGCAGTGGTTGGACACCGCCGGGCTACGATCTCACGGCGATTGAGCCAACTCCATCCCTGTCCTTTGCGAAGACCTTGACCTGTGGTGCCGGACTCTCTCCGACTCAACCTCCGCTACCGCTAATCGAATCCGATTACGCCGTTATGGAGTTCATCGTCATGACATCTTTCAAGACTCGCCTTTGGCGACATCCTGAATTCACTAAAGTCTCTCTTTATCCGGAGAGCCCCGGCCGACCACTTGACAGAAGGTTGGGATACGGACGACGAAATTCAACGCCCACCCACCACCCACTTTGTATCCACTGTCGATGATTTAACCGACATGCTCGATTGACCAAGACATCGACGGTATGGACGACGATGCCGGAGATTTACTCAAGACCCAGCGCCACAAAGACCGAAGGCCACCTCGCCATATGACATATACATGGTGGACATCCCAAAAGATGGGAACGGCGATGGAACAACGGAGGATGACCCTCCAAGAAGCAATCAAGCGCCGACGCCAACGCCGCCTAAATCCCGCCACAATAAACGGTGATTCCGCACGGAGATAATAACACCCCCGGACAAGGTTGAAGACAACCCTCCAAAGAAGAGACTCGAACGCAGGAGGAGGGAGAAGTAAGTCCGCATTTGACAAATGCGCGTAAAGAGAGGTCAAGGACGATAATTATGCGCCCCTCCAAGATGAGGCAAGCCTCGACGACGCATTTAATTTGTCGTGGCTCGGTGTCGACCCCGATTCCAAGTCACATCGATCTAGCCGTAACACCTCATATCACTTTGCGGCCTCACGCACGGTATTCTACACGGTGTCGCTTACCATGGCCCGGACCGCTCAAGCTTTTTGGCTCACGATATGATAGTGTCGCTAGCATCCATATGACAAAGAACCCGGCCGATATGGCTAGTCGTGAACCCAAAGCGCGCTAACCTATGGGGACAGTATACATGAATCACATCGGCATGTCGATCATCAACGATAAATTGGCTGTAGCACTGGCTAACAGACTCGTATATCGGGCTGTAGCAGCTAGGCAGACTCAATAACACCGCGTGACATTTCCGGCGATGTATATAGGAACGGCGGAAACACATGCCGCCACCAAGTGTCCAAGCAAAGAGGGCTTAGCAGGACTCCGTGAACCGGTCAGAAGCGACTACTATCGCCGTAAGCACGAGACTACATTTCCCATATGAGAGGCTGCCGAGGATAAACAACTAGTTTGTCGGATCCCACATACCAAGCATTTCAAACATACACACAATATGCTCAATATGTGTAAATACGACGTGGCATCACAACATAACTCTACGACTTTAAATATTTATTCATTAGGCCCGAGGAGCGAGGTATTACAAACATGGGTCTCATGACCCAACACTCGTGAGCATACAAGTCAAAGCACAAGCGAAGCTAATCATGTCCGAGTACGCATAACTATAAATGAAAAAGGCCGAGAAGCCCGACTATCTACTGTGATCTCGCCGAGGGCACAAGATCGTAGCTGAGGTAACAAGCTAAACGCCAAAGTCCAAGCGAACTACTAGCTAGACCGACGCCTCTCAAAACATAAATAAGCAAACGTGAGTACAATTGTACTCAGCAAGACTTACATCGTAACTATCTACATATGCATCATTATCAAAAGGGGTGGTGGAGTTTGACCGCAGCAAGCCAGCTTTGACTCGTGGCTATCCTGAACTACGATCGCAAGTAACTCCTTTGAGGTGGCGCACACGAGTCCACATATTCACCATATCAATACACCACTATGGACCCGCCCCGCCTCCCTAGGAGAACGCCATCCATAGCACTCACGCTTATCTTGCGATTTTAGAGTATCCACTTTCACTTGTCTATGAACCGATATGGCAACCTGTAAGTCCTTTTCCGCCTGACACGGCTATTCAATAGATCATATTAAACCCCGCAGGGTGTACTTCTTCACACACGCCACCACTTACCGCCATACACGACATGTACTCGCAACCTTCAAGCGGAAGCCTAACGTGGATGTCGGCCACAGCCTACCTAAACACTCAAGTACCTAGTCCAGTTTATCGCCTATTCGGTTCCATCCGTAGGGAGTCCGCCGAGGTTTCCCATACAGCCCCGAACGATGTGTGCAGGGTTCCCGAGATACCAAACGGGCACTCGGTACACCAACCACGGTGCCACCGCAACACAACCCACCCCTAAGGTCAGCTATGCGCGCCCCAAAGATGCTACAAACACCGTAAACTACTTGCAACTCCCTGACCGAGGACAAGGGTGGTCAAGAAGTCGAGAGGGTCCATTGGTTTCGGGCCCAATGCGTGGTAGTAATCTGATCATGGATCACAAACACGTAACTCAGTTCTCGAGGACGGCTGCAATGAGACAACCCACCATGTACTCCTACATGGCCTCTCACCGCTACATTTACCAAATCGTGTTCACACACTTAGCTCACACACAAGAGGACATGTTCACACAACCATTCCAATTCATTCCCGGATGAATCGACCCTGACTCAACTCTAAGCAGTAGAGTGCATGACAAACAAGCATGAATGAGTAGGCACAACATGGCTCAAACAACTCCTACTCATGCTAGTGGGTTTCATCTAATTATCGTGGAATGACAGTCATGCAGAGGATAAAGGGGTTCAGCTACCGCAGCAAGTAACACATGAGTCGTTGTTGTCCTAATGCAGTAAAATAGAGCAGGAGCGAGAGAGTGGGATTATATCGAATGAACAAGGGGTTTTGCTTGCCCGGCACTTCAAGATAATATAGTTCTTCATCGGTGTCATCGAATTCATCGCTTCAGACGTCAGCTCACCGAGAGGGGACAATTACCGGCAAACAAGAGAGAACACAATCAATGCAATGCACATTCACATGAATGACATGTCATGTTAAGATACTGGATTCACCTAATGCAGCAAGAATCCAAGTTAATTGAAGTGGAATTCAAACAAGGTTGAACTCCAACTCCAAATGCTAGTTCATAAATTAACCTAATCATGATTCATCTTATTCAGTGAGGTTAACTTGTTCAAACATGCATGATCATGGCATAAACAGATTCTTCATATTTTTCTGATCATTTTTCATATATAAATTATTTAATTTGGAGTTACAGATTAAAAGTTATGAATATTTGAAGTTTGGGGTATTTTCTGAAATTTCCTGAATTAAATTAAATCCGTAAAAGGGTATTATCATCATACCGACGCCAGGACGCCAAGGTCAACAGGTCACGGTTCGAAAAACCCGACAAGGTCCCGGTGGTCAAGATAATTAATTTAGCTAATTATCAATTAAACTAAACCTCGATTAGTTAATGTGGCTGGCCCCACCCGGCCATAGGCTCAACAGTGGTCAAACATGGCCCACTGTGGTCAAAGGCAAAGTCGGTTGTCGGCGCTTAGTCACGGGCGGTCATGGGACGCGGGCGAGAGTGGTTTTACACCCGCCACCAAATGGGCCGAGGTTATCTATGTGGAGCTAGGAGGAGCCAAGCCTGGTGGAGTTAGCTGGCCTGGGTGGCCGGGATCGACGGCGGCGAGCTCCAAGGCGGCGGCCGGAGTTCAAGCGGGTCGGTTTTGATGCTACGTGTACGGGAGGAGAAGCGGGTGGTGGCTACGAGCCCTCGGGTGAGGTGTGGAGCACGGTGTGCTCCTGGCCGAGCCACGGTGGCTCTAGCCACGACGGCGACGAGGCACGGCGGGCGTGGTTCTCGGGGTGAGGTGGGGACGGCGCCACGGAGGTCAAATAAGCACGAGAGCTAGGGGAGAGGGAGAGGAGTTCACCGTGGAGAGGGAGAGGTGGTCAGCGGGCTCTGGGCGCCCGAGTTCGACGAATCGGGCGACGGCACATCGGCGGGTCCGAGAAGGGGAAAAGCGGCGGGCGGCGCCTGGGCGCCCCGTGTCGGGAGGCTCAGTGAGGAGGGGGAGAGAGACTAGGCGGAGCCTGGGGCATGTCGGGAGGCTCGAGGATGGCTGTGGCTCTGGGTACGGCGATCGGCGCCGGGCGAGCCTGCTCGGGTTCGGGAGAGAGCGAGATGAGGAGGGAACGAGGGAGAGGGAGAGAGCGAGGGGTCTAGGGGTCGAGGGGGGGTCTCTGGCGCCATGAGGGGCGCCCAGAGGCCGGGAGTGAAGCAGGTGGAGGTGGCTCAACGGGCATGCCGACACGCCCGCCACCGGGCAGAGGTTGAAGACGGTGGGGAGTTGGGCTGGCCTGTTTTTGCCCTACTGGCTACATGCTACAAGGCCAGTTGCTGTGCAAAGCTGTAAGGTTTCTCTCTTTCTTTATTTCTGTTTTTCTATTATTCTCAAAACTCATGCTTTATTAAAAATATCCAGCACTTTTAAAATCACTAAACTGTGCATGCCCAATGTATAGAATATATCTAACATGGAACATTTCAGTTTAGGATTATTTGGACATTTAAAATATTTTATAGAATTTAAATGTCCAAATTCAAATACTTATGATTTAATTCAAAGATCCAAATGTCATGGGAAAATGTGCAACATCTCTGACATCAAGTTTAGCATTTTTCCAAAAATGGTGAACATTTTGAAAGCCATTTGGGTCATGAAAATATTTTGAAGTTGAACGATTTGCATTATTTTGGTGCTAGGGGTTTAGGCAATCCCCATTTCAAATTTCATGAAAATTAAACATGATGCATGGATGCAATGCTACTAGTTACAAGCAAGCTCTAGGGCTGTGACACCGGGATCCCGCCAACAGAGCTGCTTTCAAACGCAGCTTATAGCCACGGAAAGCAGCCTCAAGAAAAAGCAGCAACAACTTAGAGCTGACCAAGACTCATATCGACAGATGGATCAAGTCCTTGAAGTCAAGAGTATGAACTCGAACGCCTCCAAAAGCTACCCCAAACGCAGGCCGCTGCTCGATAAGAGGAGGAAGCACCCAAGTCACCAGCGATGACATGGCAGATCGCCACCCTGCGGGTCAGCGACAGAGAAGCCTCTCGCCCTCCGCTTGCCACACCCCGACGCCGCCAAAATGTACCAAGGCACAGGAAAACGCTACCGACTTGCGGATATATTGAGGATAAGGCAAACATACAAGATCGATCACGGATCGCAAGGCGCCCAACGACGCGGATGATTGCCGCCGCGTGCCGACACAGAAACCCGCCGGTCAACATGAGACAAAGCTCATATGAGCTACGCCGTGATATAGCCCAATACAGTAGGCGCCAAGACACCCACTATGCTTCACAGATGAAGTAATGGATCATCAAACCCCGAGGGCTTCAAACCCGTAAACATCGAATCATACGATGGTACCACAGATCCCGCGGTCCGGATCGAGGACTATCTCCTCCATATCCACATGGCCCGCGGTGATGATCTACACGCCATCAAATACCTCCCACTCAAGCTTAAAGGACCAGCTCGCATTGGCTCAACAGCTTGCCAGCAGAATCAATTGGTTGTTGGGAGGACCTCGAAGCCGCATTCCTTGATAACTTCCAGGCACATATGTGCGACCACCGACGCCATGACCTTAGCCACATAATTCAGCAGCCGTAAGAATCGCCGACATTCCTCGACACGGTTCCTAACAAAGAAAAATCAAATCGCTGATCGTCTGTGATGCAGAGGCCCTTGCAGCCTTCAAACATAACATTCGTGACGAGTGGCTTGCCCGCACCTAGGACAGAAAAGCCAAATCCATGGCAGCCCTCACAACACTCATGACCCGCTTTTGTGCGGAGAGGACAGCTGGCTAGCTCAAGCAACAACTTGGCCAAACACCCCGATAGTTCGGATACCAAGGACAGCAATGGCAGGTCGACGCAACAAGAACAAGCGCCGATTAACGGCGATAATGTGAAGATACGCACCATCAATGCCGGATTCGTGAGGCTCTAAACCCGTCACGGAAGAAGCCATTCAAAAGAAATACCCAGGCCTGGCCCAACTTGGACCGAATACTGATCGCTTAAGCGATACATGGCACTTCGAAAATCAGCCAATCACACCAACAGGATTGTTGGGTGTTCAAGCAAGCAGGTGTTAAGTGCCAACTCAATGACAAGAGGTTGCATAGCGATGACGAGGAAGAGCCCCGCCGCCGAACAATAGAGGATGAAGGGTTTTCCACACAAGTGCGGACGGTGAATATGATATACGCAACCCACATACCCAAAAGGGAGCGGAAGCGCACTAAGGGACGATATGAGATGGAGGCAGTCGCCCAAAGTTCAACCCATGGTCTTCCCCGCCCATCACCTTCGATCAAGGGACCAATTCACTTAGCATTCGCCACGGCGGTTTCGCCGCATTGGTTTTGACCCAATTATTGACGGATTTCACCTCACCGTAGTCCCGATGGACGGCGGTAGCAGCCTGAACCTGCTTTATCGTGATACAAAGGCAAATGGGCATAGACCCTCAAGGATTAAACCTACAAAGACGACCTTTTAAAGGCGCCATACACTACTAGAAAAAGGGCTATAGATGGATTGATGATAATGGCGCACTGCAAAGATGGTGCGCCATTAGTATACTAATGGCGCACCACCATCCGATGCGCCATTAGAGTTTAAACTACTAATGGTGCACCATGCTATGGGTGCCCATTAGTATCAAATTTTTTTAACTAGTGTGCTCTGTTCAAACATACTAATGGCGATCCGCCCAAGTGCGCCATTAGTAGTTGTAATTACTAATGGCGCACTGCAAGGGTGCGCCATTAGTATAGAATTTTTTTTGAACTAGTGCGCCTTATCTCAACATACTAATGGCGATCCTGCCCAAGTGCGCCATTAGTAGTTGTATTCACTAATGGCGCACTGTGCAAGGTGCGCCATTAGTATAGAATTTTTTTGAACTAGTGCGCTTATCCAAACATACTAATGGCGATCCTGCTTATGCGCCATTAGTAGTTGGAATTACTAATGGCGCACTATGCAAGAGGTGCCCATTAGTAAGTGGGCAGCAACAAGATATTTGGGACAGCCTCTCCTACCCACACACTCACTTTCTCCCCACTTCATTCTCTCCACCTCCTCCTTGTCTCGGTGCCTCCTCTTTTTCACCTCATTTCCACCATAGATTCATTCAAATTAAGTGGTTAAATTACCTTGTTTTAATAGGTAAGTAAGGGGGGAAGCTATATTTAGGTTGTTCTCCTTACAACAATGTGCACATGCACTTTTTACGGCCTAGCTAGATCTATGTATGTTCGTGGTGTTGCATATGTTTGTGGTGTTGCATATGTGTTTGTGTTTGAGGTGTACCGTATTTGAAATGCGATAGTTGCCAATATTTTGCCGAATGTTGATTCATTTCGCTTCAAGCAGAATTTTGGCATTAAGCATTCTTTTGGTCCTATTTTTAGGGAAAGTCATGCCAAATTTTTGTTTGGTTCTAAAATATCGCTTTTGTTTCTACCTCGCAGCGCAATTATGGTCCGCACGATGACCGAAGGCATCGTGAATAGGTTTTTGAGGTCCGCGAAGGCCGAGATGCTTCAAAAGAACGAGACGGAGATAAGATGTCCGTGTCAAGATGCAAGTCAAGAGCCTTATTATGACCCGGATTCCGGCAGGTGCGGACCACCGCTGTTGCGTGGTTTCATGGATGGCTATCGGTGGCAAGGTGATGAAGATGACTACGAAGTCGCCCATGCGGGCCGGCAAGAAATGAGGAAGGGCAGCAAGACAACCACCGCGCTCGGGCGGGCGAGAAGACGAAGAATCCTCAGTGAGATGATCACGATCGTGATGTCAGCATACAATCATCATGTAGAAGATGCAGGACATGATGATGAGGAAGATGCCGAGCAGGCGACGGCATGATCATGAAGATGATGATGCCGGGCGAGCGCATTTACGCTGACCATCGGCGGCTGGGTGCAGGACCTCATATTCAAGAGCTGCTTCTCGCACGATAACGCAAGAGCTGCCGCCGAGAGAAAGCCAAGATGGATCAACTTGAGTTAGACGCGTTACTCCATTGTATGAAGGATGCAGGCCCGAGGATACCCGCCGAAAGTAACGCCATGGCCCTCGAGATGAAGGTAAACACAAATGACCGACGATGCTTCGACGAGAATATGTCATTCTCGCACTAACGCCTTCCCAAGGGGAACAAGTGCCCACCAGTTTGGAGGAGGCGAAGAAAATCGTGTGTCCTCTCGGATTTACCGCACGTGAAATACCATGTGTGCATGAACAATTGCATCATTTATCGGGACGAGCACGCTGAGTCTACCATATGTCCGTGCGCGCGCACTCGATACAAGAAGAGGAAGAAAGCTCCTCGAAAAGTGGTGTGGTACTTTCCGATCACTCGCCTGCAGCGCTTATTTCATGGACCCTAAGGTAGAAGCTCCTGCTGGCACGCGGATAGGGAGGAGAAGAAGGGAAGATGACGAAATGATCCGGAGATAGATAAAAAGACAAGATGCCGAGTCACCCTAAGGATGCGAGCCAGCTGGCAAGCGTTGAACTTCAAGACTCGGAATTTGGGAACGATCCAAGGAACATCGTGGTCGGGCGCGAGCACCGATGGAGTCAATCCGCTTGGCAGCCGAGAAGCACACATAGCACCTGGCCTGTGTTTGTGTGGATGTACAACCTTCCCCTGGTTGTGCATGAAGAGGAAGTACATTCACATGAGTATGCTAATTGAAGGGCCAAACAACCAGGAACGACATCAATCAGATCCGGACTGCTGAAGAGGAGCTTGACACGCCGTGGAAAACGCCAGCCAATACGTGGGACGCCGCAGAAAGAATATTTCCTATGAGAGCCGTGACCGCTCACGACGGTGCACGACTATCTCGGTTACGGATATCTCGCGGGCAGGTAGTCCACGGATTTTCGGATGCGTAAGGTGCATGGATGACACAACGATCGCCAGCTAGATAGAGATCCCGGTCTTCAAAATCGTGTTCATGGGACATCAAGGTGGCTTCGCGACGATGACCCGTGGAGGAAACGCAAGGATCTGTTCGATGGTGAAACCGAACTCGAAAACGCCTGTACGAGGAGCGGCGAGGAAATAGACAAGCTGTTGAAAATTGGAAAGACTGCCCACCGCCGAAAGAAGCAAAAGGCGCCAGAGCCGAAAGAAGCGAAGGCGCCAGAGCCGCTGGCCAAGGTATGGAAAACGAGGTCTGTTTTCCGACTTGCTGCATCGAAGATCCACCGCAGCCTCACAGCCTTGATGTCATGCATATCACGAAGAACGGTGCGAGAGTCTGCTTGGTACCCTGCTCAACATGCCGAGAGGACCAAAGATGGGCCAAAGCAAGGGCAGACTTGAAATCAATGGGCATCGCAGAGCTTCACGCTATATGATGATGATGATGATGATGATGATGAGGCGGCAGACACGTAAAGTCGTCCGAAAGGCAAAAAGGCCAAGAAGACCGGAATGACTACCTCCCGCTGCTTCACTCTAAGTCGAGGAGATCGAGCAGTTTTTCACCGCCTCCTAGGAGTAAAACTTCCTTACGGTTACGCTGGGAAGATAAGCAGATACCTAGACCCAGCGGGCGTAAGTTCAGCGGGATGAAGTCTCACGACCGTCACGCGGTCGATGACGCAGATATTTCCAGCTGTAACCCAGGATCATGGACGCGCACGTCCGCGGAAACGCTATTTGGCCTATGCAACTTCTTCGACGCCATCTCTCGAAGTCGATTGGCGGAGGCAACTCGTAGGCACAGAAGAGATCGTGGTGATACTATGCGAGCTTGAGATGTACTTCCCGCCGCATTCTTCGACGTTATGGTGCATCCGCTGGTCCATATAGTGGAGGATATCATCCAACTCGGCCGACGCTCCCGCACAAAGATGATGCCGCTCGAAAGGATGAATGGTGTCATCAAAGGATACGTCGCAACATGTCACGCCCGTAAGGAAGCATAGCCAGGGCTTTCAATCAAGAGTGCATCTCCCATCGCATCTAATTATCTAGGCATCGAGAACCCCGCTGGTCTGCCTGTTAACAGCACCTCGGCAGGCTCGCCGGATGGGGTCACCGTGAGGGTCGCCGCAAATGCATGTCGATTTCGAGGGTCGACTCACGACTTTGAAAGAGCAAACCTAGTCGCGCTACAACACATAGACGTGGTCGATCCTGGGTGGTAGAGCACAAAACCTTTATTAAAAAGACGACAATGACCGAGGCCAACAGAGGACGGACGGAGATACACTCAAAGAGCACAACTCATGTTTCACGCGCTGGTTCAAGCATAAGCTTCGTTGCACTTTTACATGAGGATTCTTCCGCTGAAGAACAACTCATATTCGCTTTGTCACAGGCCGAGCACAACCTCGATGACCTATGAGGCGCATTTATATCAACGGCTACACATTCTACACCGAGGCCAAGGACATGAAGAGCGATGGTTATCGTAACTCCGGGTAACGGCGGAATCCTACACCGTAACGATAAGGACAGATACTACGGAAGGATCGAGGAGATCTGGGAGCTGAGCTACGCCGAGAGAAGGTCCCATGTTCCGTGGTCGATGGGCCAAGAACGCTATAAAAGAAGACCGTATTTCACCACCATGGTTATACCCGGTTAATCCAAGATCAAGGGCGCAAACGCCACCGCTAAAAATGAGCCATGGGTACCGGCTTCCCAAGTGGACCAATGCTTTTCATTACCGACCCGCCAAAGCCCAATCGTGTTGTCGGAGGAGAGGCAAAGGAAGATCATCGAATGGATGGAGTAGCCAATGAGCAAGACTTCGACAAGCACGGCGACCCGAGGATCGAACATGACGACGATGATGAAGTAGCAGCATACACCACAAGAAGAAGCAGGACCACCCTACCTAAAGGACGTCTGCTCCACGTAAGAACTCCATTTGGTAAAAAGAAGGGCAAGAAGATTGTGAACAGATAGCTAGCTAAGATCGATTGTATTTAAATCGAGCCTTCATTTCTCGATTGTATTTCATGGGTACTTTTTGAACTATCATGAATATTTTTAAATTTCATGGACACTGATCTCGATCCTCCATCTCGATCGCTATCCCACCTCGCCAGATCCGCCCTCGCCGAGCACCTCACCACTACCGGCCACCACCGCCACTCGACTCCCTACTCAACCGCCACACCCTTCCGCACTCACAAGACCGCCTTATAAAAAAATTAGTATCAAACAGCTTTTTAAATGCTACTGTCTTATAAAAAATATTACTGTTATTATTTAAACAAGTTTGAACATATTTAAACACAAATAAGTATCAAACAGCTTTTAAATGCTAAAAAATTTGTGGAGCCCACCTCGATCCCTCCATCTCGATCGCTATCCCACCTCGCCAGATCCGTCCTCGGCGCCGAGCACCCCAGTCCACCGCCACCGGGCCACCCACCGCACTCGATTCCCTACTCAACCGCCACACACCTCTCGCACTGCACAAGACTGCCTTATAAAAAAAAGTATCAAACAGCTTTTTAAATGCTACTGTCTTATAAAAAATATTATGTTATTATTTAAACAAGTTTGAACATATTTAAACATAAATAAGTATCAAACAGCTTTTTAAATGATAAAAAATTGTGGAGCCTGGAGTCGAACCCAGACCTCCCGTGTGAGAACTGGCTGCGACTAATCGAGCTAGTAGAGTGGGCTTGACGTGGATAGGTTCTCGTAGTACATAACCTTTGGCTCGAGTTGAATAAATATTAATGGCGCACCACGGTGAGGTGCGCCATTAGTATGGATATAAATGGCGCACCACGGTGAGGTGCGCCATTAGTATTGTGGCCCGATCCCCTTCGCCCGATCCCCTTCGCCCGATCCCCTTCCTCTCCCCGCCCAGCCTCTCGATCCACCGCCACCGCCGCCCGCCTCCCCTCGCCTCCCGCCTCCTCGCCTTCCTCTCCTCGCCTCCCCGCCTCCCTCGACGCCACTGTCTCCGCACTGACGCTGCCTCACTGACGCTGACCTCACTTGACGCCACCGACGCTGACCTCGCTACCTCGACGACGCCTGACTCGACTTCGCTGCGCCTCACGCCCGACACCGCCTCGACCTCGCCTGACACTAACGCTGCCCCACCTCGACCCCGCCTCGCCCACACCACCACGCTGGGCACCTGCCTCCTCCGCTGCCTCCGGCTGCTACGAAAGTGCCGCCCATCAACGCCGAGCCTGCCTCAAGGTCTGCCGCCACCTGCCTAGCTAACCCTCTCATTACTCATTAGCTATCAACCAGCTCCATGGATGTTAACCATGGTTAATCTTCGACACATGACAAGGTTTCATCAGGTACGTAATTCAAGACAGCTTCTTATGAATAATAAAACAATTTTTAGTTTGCTCGCAATTCTCTGCTTTTCCATGGGATGACACATGACAGTGGCTTTAGTTCATGTACCCTCAAGCATAAAGAAATATTAGAATGTTTAGATCACAGAAAGAAATATAAGAGTATTTAGATCACTAAAGGGGAGTATATAATTATGGGTCGGTTCTTTTGGGCTAGATCACGCCAAGAAATATGAGAATGTTTAGATCACTAAAGGAGGGAGTATATATTATGGGTCAGCCTCTTTGGGCCTGGATGGATATAAGTTGGGTAGAGCCAGCTTCTTTCAGTGGTTTATTGGGTGATTGTCAAAATAAACTTAACTACTTTTTCTGTTTTATTTACTCAGATATTAGTTTGACCTAAGTCAAATTTATGAAGCTTCGCCATTAGTCTTCGATATTTTTGTGGGATTATATAGAATTTTGCAAAACATATATAGGAGATCAACATTATATATGCATGTGGTGAAGATTTTTCTGTGCAAATCATGTGTGATAGTGGAGTACAACTACTAACCGTAACCATTAGTCAAGAGGGAGGAGGGGGCCTTAGAAAGCTACTAGCTAGATGGCGATCTGTGCTCATTGTGGCATACACTAGTTAATTAATTAACTAACCTTTTGGTCAAAATGATGGGCTAATCATGATTAAATGATGGAGAGGGATGTATGGCAAGTGGCACCCATTGGAGCCATACATATATACAAAGTTATAAAAAGATTATATACACATAGTGATCTAGTGCTTTAGTGGTTGGATTATTAGTTTAGTAATTTCTTGACACACCCTTTGTGGTTTGCCATGTGTACATGTGTGAGAGATAGTGAGAGGAGACAAGAAGAAGGGGTTAGGAAGATGTCTGCCTGCTCATCAAAGCTAACCATCTCCCCTTTTCACCCTCTTTTCCTTTGTCTTTGTGGGTTGCAAGGAAGCTACTGCCTTAGCTAGCTTGTGCATAAATCCACCGCCACCGCTTCTGATTAAATTATCTCAGATGATAACAATAACTAATTGTCGCATCTATCTCAGATCTCAGATCATATCAGCTTGCTTGCATTTGGTAAAGGTGGATGCTAGATCAATTGCTTATTTGGTAAAGGAAATGATCTAGCTCCTCCTACACATTTATAGATCAATCAGCTCAGTTCTAGTGTCATGGACTTTTGCACCCACCAAAAATGTACTACTAGTTGCAAATCTTTACCGTAGATAGCTTCACAAGGTATGTTCCAAATAATAAACCAAGACCACACTAGTACAAGAGTACCGCCACCTCCCAAAGAAACAGCAGGGTCTCCGATGAGCAATGTAGTTAATTAGTCAGGCCTAAAAAGCCAATCTACATCGTCACCGCTCGCAAATGCCTCGCATGTGCAGTGGAATGTACTAGGATGAAAGATGTACTTTACCAACTAATCTAATGGTGCTGCACAAAGTGAAAACAATAGTTAATTTGACAGAGTGCAAGGATTTTTTAATTGGCTTCTTGCAGTTTTGAAAATTCAGTTTATTCGTTACTGAAAATTCAGTTATCTCAGTTAGGCACACAAATTTCAGAACTTTTGTGTGCCCTAGTACTTGGTGTTTGTAGAAACCAGAGTGTCAATGGGACTAGAATTCACTTGTTCTTATATGGGTGAAACTTCACTTGTTTTTAGGCTAGTGTAGGTGTTGCTTTATTCTGTCATCATTTGTAACTATGTCACAAGTAAATTGTTCCTTCTTCTCAGTATTTGACAAGTAATGACTGCTGATAAGTCGAGGCATGGATTAAGTCTGCTTTTTGTTGTAACATACCGTATATAACTCCACAATGAAATACAATACATATTGATGTGCTTTGTAAAACTTGTTCATGTAATCGAACTACTAATGCCTTGTGATGCTCAATTACTTGTGATGCCTCTGAATTACTTGTGATCACATTGAGAAAGACTTGTAAAGATGATGATCATCTTTAATGTAAAACAATTTGTGATGATTTTGCTAGTTTGTTGGGTTTTGTCTCCACCATCGTGTCGTGATGATTTTGCAGGTACCCCGAGAGGTTTTGAGTTTGCCGGAATGTCGATTAACTTCCGCTCCGCAATTGGTATTTATATGTCCTATTTTCAGCAAAGGTCATGCTGAAATTTTCCGTGAATTTTAGCATGACTTTGCTAAAATAGGACATATGGGGTACTTGTGACTAATGCATGGGCCGGGTATCTTAGTAGTTAATTAAGTAGGATCAAGTGCCCCCGCATTTGTGACTAATGCATGGCTTTTAGGGTGCCTCGTGTCGATAAAACCGAAATGATGAAAAGTTAGGCTTTTAGGGTGCCTTACGCCGAAAAACCCTCAATGATAAAAGCTTAGATTTTAGGATGCCTCGTGTCGATAAACCCTAAATGATGAGACCATGATCTTGTTCCTTGACAATAACCAACTTTTTGACCAAACTTTGTTTCTATTTAGAGAGAAACATGGCCCACAACGATGAGGCCGGGGTTCAAGCGGCAAGGCATTCTCGAGCTGTCCCAGAGATGGAGGAACAACCTCACTTGTATGAGGTCGCCGCCTTTCCCCACCGATCCCGAGACCACGGATGGTGCCGCCGAGGATGACCACACCGATGCCACCACCGATGGTGCCGCCGAGGATGCCACCATCGATGATGGCGGCGCACGCACGATGGCAGCCAACCAAAGAGGCAACGGAAGGACTGGCGCCTGATCGTGTTCGCACCTCAAGGAGGAAGTTATCAAGTGGACTCCAACGGAATCCAACGGCGCTCGAACTAATAGTCAAGGGTACTCGCTCAGCTCGGGTGCATTGTCCGAGCACCGCCTCGATCAACACCGAGAACCCGAGGCATCCCGACCGAGGGAATTTGCGCAACCTCCTCTTCACGGCTGCACGAACGATACAAGTTCCCCGCTGAATTTGAAAACACAAGCCTCAAAGGGAATAAAGTGAACAATGCTGCCCTCACGAAGATGAGCAAGGCCCTGTCTACTTGGAAAAGCAATGTGAAGAGAATGATCGAGAAAGGTGAGAGTTATCAAGATCAAGGAGAAAATCCTTCGATCACCAAGATGACTACAACGACTTCAAGATCAATTGCTCGAGCACCGCAAGCTCCCAATCAAGTGAGTGGGGAAACAAATGCGGAGCTGAACATAGGGGAACACACACTCGGTCCCGGCGGTTACAGAGTGGCGGAGCCTATATGGGACAAGGAGGAGGCGGACTGCGCCGAGCAAGGCCTACCGCCTCTTCGATACATACGGTGACAAGGCATCAGAACTTTGTCGTGGCCCGCACAAGAAGGACCCAAAACAAAGGAGCTTACCACGGATCCAAGACCAGGCAGCTTGAGCTTGTTCTCGTAAGGAATACACCCCGCCGTAATTAGCTCCATATGGTTGCATTCTAATTAATGAAGCCAATTTCTAAATGGTTCACATTCCTTCCGCAGCGATCGAAAGCAGAGCGCTGGGTCGACTCAGAGCAACCCTTGGGACACCACTCTAAATAGGGGTTGAATGTAATGAAGAACAAGGATAAGCTCAAGAAGTCGACGCCACTGGTCGTGGTGGCCGCAAAGGCTTGTCGACAAAATGGGGTCATACTATACCGCTGGTGTGCGGAAGGAGAAAAGACCAGCTCGAAAGCCAGCGCGAGAGGTTCAAGAACTCAAGGCACAGTGGCGCGGATTCCGAGATTGTCCAAGAGCAAGTGGAACAACGACCGAGCGACGATCACCGCCTTTGTGCCTACCTTGATCTCGGGTTGAGGCGGATTGCGGGCGCCAACAGGGCCGCCTCGATTCCTAGCTTCACGCCAGCAACTCGATAATGCGATGGCGGGCTATTGGTGCCCGGCGGAGGCGGCATTGGTGTCTCCGACGCCGCACGGAGCTTAATGCACCCGGTGTACGCCGCCGCACCTTCGCAGCAAGCGCCCCTCCGTTAATCGCACGCTACCGCTGGCGGTGCTCTACATTAGCCGAGCTCGACGCCATCATCACGGTAACTACTGCTTCTCTCGCCGAGGACTTCATCTCTTGTTTTGATCGGGCATCCCCGACGCCTACATGTTTTCGCAGGGCGCCGCCGACGCCCGCACTCTCCTCCACTTCGTGAACAACGAGTTGGTCGATGTCGCCAAGGGCAAAATCGCTCAACCGGCAACCCTTGTTCCACGGTACCCGATGCCACCCAACTTGTTTAGGGTTCAACTGGTTCGGTGCTGCCAGCTGCGACGACTTGTTACCTCCGAATCGACCCGCCGGGCCGACGATGATGACGTGATGACCTCGCCGCCTTCGCCGAGCTGGCCCTCGCTGGTCCGAAGAGCCAGATTCGCTTGGGGGCGGGGACACCACCCCAAAGACAACACCGCCAGCCGTGCCGGGCGCCAAGTCGGCCCCATGGCAAGACCGCCAGAACGGTGCCGGACATCCCTATGCCATCGATCCAAACATGCATATGGCACAGATCGTAACGACGACGACGACGACTATGATACATTTGGCAACGCCGATCAAGATTTTGCCGAGCATGGGTACGATGGCGACTTCATGGGGCCTCCTTCAAGAACCAAACCCAACAAAAGACGTAGCGATCTAGCTCGCATCGCTGGAGAAGCTGTTGCAACAGCGCCGCCCATGCTCAGCTCTCGTGAGACGCCCACCTGCCGACTTCACCGAGCCTCGAGTAGGCGAGGTGCGTAAATATTATCAGCCCCAACACACTCAAGAAGGCGGTCTGTGAGCAAAACTCGTCCCATTACAGGAGAAGAAGAAGGCACGCAAAAGAAAGACTAAGAAGGGTGCGAGCCAGCCGCACCGAGTACGATCCGTGCTCAGACGGGCCACCTTCACCGCAGGATATCTCGAGGAGGGTGCATGTGGCGGTAGGGCGATGCTACCGACAAATATGCTCAATGCTGCAACCGTGCTATGCGGAGTCTGCATGATGTTGTTCTTTCTTTGGAGAAGCGCGCCTCGTGGAGAAGGATGTGGCATACCCGGTTTTCATGCTAAGGTGCCAGAGGGCAAGGGCTTTGTGGATAACTCCATCGGGCGACGATCGCCCCGCTTTTGATGACATCCACGCTTATGTTGAACCTTCATCCGCTGCACTACACCTTCGCTCGCTATTTTCGCGAGTATGGAGATGCGGATCATTCGCGATAAGACCCCGGACATCGTGATAGTCGACCCTTCTACATGCGTAAGCAAGATCTTGGGCAGCGCCTGGGACCGCAAGTCGCGAAGTTCTACCTCAAGGCGCTATTCGCAAACCAAGATAAGGATAACTTCTCTCGCCTTACTTTCCCGAGTAAGTCCTCCCTCAACCGCCCGTAATATATGAATTTTACATTTCGATCGCTTTTTCTTTAACATTCCGTTTTCTCAGTGACACACGCTGCACGCCATCCTCCTAAGCCCCAAATATTCCATGGCCACGATTTCACCCGGACCGTCACCGAACGAGACTACACAAATGTCAAGAAGGTTCTTGATGATGTTCTCCCTGCCACGCCAAATCTGGAGGCACCTTCACCAGGCCTATTCGTAAGCACGGCAAGCACGTGTTCTCCCACAATACGACGCTCGCTGCGCCAAGCAGTCACCGGGCGGTCGAAGGGTGCCTACTACGCCATCCATCACATGCGGGCGATCGACGGGACCATCATCAACTTCGCTACCGAGTAAACCCAAGATTGGGCCGCGAGCGTGTCGGCAATCCAGACGCGACCTCCGACAAGAATTCTTTCGATCCAATGAGTTTGCGGAAATCATCCATCAAGATGTCCTTCGACTCGGGCAGTTCTACCTCGAAATCAACCGTCCAACAAAGGACATCGACACAATGCTACAAATGCAGGATGACAACGCCTGCTCTTTCATGACTCCCACGATAGACGGCGGCTTCATCCACGCCCGTCCCTTGAGTCGAAGTTGTCTAGTTCTCAAACATCGATTGGCTCATGTTGTAATTAAACTTTAATGAACTTGTAGTATGTCTCTTTGGTTTCGAGAGTCGCTCAACTTAGATGTAATCGATGCTATTAATGTCTTGCTTTTCTTCCGATCGCTCTGCTGCATACTTATATATTGCTTATGTATTGTCTGTGAATTGGTACTAACGCTTCGCTTGGCTAGTGCATAGCGATGCCGACGTATGTCGTGGTACAAGGGTAAGGTTCCCGGAGTCTACGATGACGGGAGGAGTGTCGGAGACAGGTTCACCGATTCAGCGGTAACAGTTACAAAGGGTACACCACTAGGGCCGAGGCCGAATCTAGATACGCCCGCCATCTAGCGGAGAGGGAGGAGCGTTGAGGAACCGGATGAAGACGAAGTTTCATCGTGATGATGCTCATCGTGATGACCGCAGCTCTTCTATGTGATGGTAGTTTAGATGATCGACATCGACTTGTAATGTGAAGACAAACTCGCTACTCGCGGTCTCGAGACTTGTAATATAATGTTCTATCTTTGTTCGGTCTTTTCAATTCGGAGACTAATATGATGAATTGTATTCGGAGACTAATATGATGAATTGTATTCAAAGACTAATCTTCTATTGTATTTGATGAATCTATTGTTGATGTGTGCTGTCTATATTTTGTCAAATTATACATTTTGTAACCTGTGCAAAAAACAGAAAATAAAAAATAAAAAAACCTAATATTCATACTAATGGCGATCACATGATAAAGGCGCCATTAGTATGACAAAGGCATACTAATGGCGATCATCGGTAGTGCGCCATTAGTATGCCGCGTTACTAATGGCGATTCAGGTGGTGCGCCATTAGTATGCCAAAGCACTGGTATACATGCCCCGGGAGGCATACTAATGGCGCATCAAGATATATACTAATGGCGCACAGTGGTGCGCCATTAGTATACCAGATACTAATGGCGCACTAGTGGTGCGCCATTAGTAAAAATTACTAATGGCGCAGTATCAATGGCGCACCAGTGATGCGCCATTAATGGCCATATTAGGTGCGCCATTAGTAGTGGTTTTTCTAGTAGTGTCCGGCGGTAAGAGTTAATCTTCGACATCGCCCCATTCCGCATGGGCTATCATGCACTCGCCGGACAAACCGTGATTTGCAAAGTTCAATGCGTGCCGCACTACGCATACCTCAAGCTCAAGATGCCAGCCCTCGAGGAGTAATCACGTCAATGGAAACATCAACGCCCTCCGAACGGAGGAGCACACATCGCCCTCGCGGGTGGAGGCACAAAGCAGCCTCTCACAGCATTCTCGAGTCCGCCACTAAGCCGCCCGGACACCGCTGGCCCCGAGTAACCAACAACAAGATCGCCTCGCACGATTCAAGCATCGCCAGAGTAATCCGCCCCAACCCCAGCCCTCGCTAAATTGCGAACCAGTACTACGCATATAACTATGCTCTCGAGATACCATGGGCATAAGGGAGGGGCACGACCACGGCACGCCCGAATGCGGCTCAACCGCACTGTGGGCCCCGATTGTGTCATTCTTTTTCTTTTTCCTTTTCTTCCTTTTTCTTACTTTCGTGACTCCTTTCGTAAGTCATGTCCGACACTAGAATCGCCGAACTCATGATGCAACAGCCAGGGGAAGCAAAGTTACGCCGAAAGTGTTCGTGTGGTCTCTATTACGAGCATTATACCTGCTTTTACATACCATCCCGCAGCTTACCCCGGAGGGGGACATGTTAGATAGTCCCATCCCTTGCTTATCGCACTATTTGTATCGCTCGCTTTCATTGCAGTATCTTTTTGAATAAACAATACATAGCTTTCGCTATTATTGCATTACTTTATCTATACATATGTTCATTTCATGACATGTTGCACACGCACACTTTGGTACGGCCAATACACTGTGGGCTTAAGTACCCCAAAATTATGGTGTGATAAGTCCTAACACTTTCACAAGTGCGCACCTTAACTTATAGCATTATATGAATCGGCTCCAACCATGTCTTGGGTCAATAGTTGGGTTTGCCTGCTCCCTGTTTTGGTACCTTACGCTCATATATCGGCTAAGGTAGCATCGGAGAACCATCGCGATTGTGCCTCAGCTTGAGCTATAGGTCGAGCACCTCAAGGAGAAAGCTAAAACTGACCGTCATGATAGGGCGAGAGCTGGTCGCTGTTCGAGAGGTTTTTTCGGTCCCTAAAGACTTATGCCGCTTAGAGCGAGGAACCGAGTTGTCCGCCAAGGCGTGGATAGCGCCTCAACTCGGTCTTCCGAATACTAGGGGCTTCACCAAATTTAAAATTATAGAATTCTATGGCTAAGGAGAGTGTTCAAGCATTATAAGTCCGGTTGCCTTGTTCGCTGTGTTGAGCGCCTCCCTAGATGGACCCAAGAATGGGAACAAGAGTGCTCAAGTTTATCCCTAACACCCCAAGACTGTGGGCATGGGGGCTGAAGCCAACGACTTGCCATCTCTCAAATTTGATAAACGGCCGCATGTAAGGTAATATTTAAATTAACAAGCTGTTGCTTAGCGATATGAACAAGTTTTCAGCGCGACGTGATAACAAATGCGAGTCTATTCAAAATTACATCTTTGGAGCACTCATCCGCTTATTCGGCGGGCACCTTCAGAGGCCCTCATAGTACATTTCGGTGTGCGATGCTCCTTGCCCTTCGGTATTCCGTCTGTCACAAGCTTCTCCGCATCCAGCTTGCCCAAGGCACTTTAGCACGGGCAAGGGCCCGACGGACACCTTCAATGCAGACGGAGCGCTTGATGACTTCAATCCGTGGACAAAGGCCCACCAGCCGCCGTGACTAGCCCAAAGTAGCTCCTGTGCATGGCTTCCAATGGCCACATACCAACTATGAGGCCCTTCATGGCATGTTCGGCGACTTAGTGGAGCTCGACCAGCTGCTTCACCTGGTCGCTTAGGGGCACCGGATGTCCGGCCTCAAGATATTGAGACCGTAACACCTTCTCCGCTGAGCTCCCTCCTTGCGCTGTAGAATGCGGCAAGATCGCACACACCATGTGGCAAGATCTGCAATGCTCCCCGAGAGCTCTAATCCGGTAAGTAATAGGTAATTCACTTTCACATGCTTGCTTTGCATAAAGAATGCCTTACCCGCCGCTATCTTCTTTAGCGATTCAATTTCTTGAGGGCTTTTTTGGCCCTCGCCTTAGCAGCTTTGGCACTCTCAAGAGCCGAGGCGAGCTTGACTCGAGTTCACGAGTCACGCCCAAACTCTCGTGTTTTTCCACAGAGCTTGAGCTCTTGCCGCATTTTGGCCAGCTGCGCCCCCTTCTCTCGCTGGTGGCGCCCATGTCATGAGTTTTTGGCCACGACACTGCCTTCAGTGGTCGCCACTGCTCGTGGCCCTCAGAGCACCCATGTTATTCCTGTTATTTTTGCAACCAAAACCTTTCTATAAGGTATTTCTTTAATAAGGTATTACTTACCTTCCTTGTCCTCGAGCTGCTTCTTGGCAAGGCCGAGCTCGCTCTCGGACCGCCGAGGCTTTGCTTCAATGCATCGACCTCAGTAGCAGTAGGGCAGAGGTCAAAATAACAGAGCCTCGATTCCCATATTGACATACTTATGTTAGACTCCTCATGATATATTTTTTAGATCCTTAGTCCGCTTTTCTTTCCAACATCAACTAAGCATCGTGGGCTACTGTCTATGCGGTAATATTTTTACATATTCTAAACTTACCTCAAAGCCCGTTAGAAGGTCTGGTATAGTTTCGGGTCAGCCCGCTTGGCGGATCGAATCTGTCCGGATCAGCGACTCATAACAGTGGCGGTGCTCCTTCCTCGATGGAGGCGCCGTTGAGCGCCCAAGAGTTATCCGTGCCTCCGCTTGGACGGAGGACACCGCGACACCCTTCTATGAAGGGGTCGTCATGTCGGACTTCGAACCGCTGAAGGTTCCGCATGGAGTCCTGACAAGGGTCGGGCTTAGAGCCCCTCGGGGTCTCGCCCCCACGCTACGAGTCCGGAGGTTGCTTTGGGCACCTCCCCGCGCCACCTCCTCTTGACCAGGCCCTTTGGGGCCCCACCCTGTCATCCGCAGCATGAGGCGAGGAGGCGGCCGAAGTGAAGTACTTCCATTTCCGACGAGCCTGTGGACCCGCCGACGGGCAAGGACTCGCTTGGGCGGCTGCATGATTGTTCGGCATTAGAGAACACTATGCAATGATAAAAAGCCATGGGTATCCTGGACACTTACGATCTCGCCAGGGCTTGGCCCTTGTTGGACAATCCTCCTCGCTGCGTTGTCGACGGTGGAGAAGTCCGAGGAAGGGTTCTTCCTTCTTGACCCTCCGCCTCCCCAGCTGGGGGCGCGCCTTCCTTTCTTCTCCTCTTCACTGGGGAGAAGCTTTTTCCTCCTCCTCGCCTCTCGAGAAGATTCTGCTTCAGAATCCGACAAAGACTCAAGCGCCGGAGCTCCTTCAAGTTCCCGTGGCCTCCTTCTTGGCCTTCTTCGCACCACATGGGTACTGGAGCCAGCAGCCCCGGCTAATCAAGGCCCGCTGGGTCTTCCAAAGGAGCCTGACAAGAATATGTCCGGATGTCTTCAGCCAGCCCCGTCAAAGATTAGGGAGTTTTAGATCCCACAGAGTCAATCTATGAAAAAGAGTCCCAGAAGGGTAAATAACTTACCTCGCCGCTTGACGCCGCGAGCTGTATCCGCGATCTTTGTTAGCGGATGCGGGGCTTCGCGCCTTTGAACAGCACTCTTCCTGCATCTTCGCACGAGTGTCAAGAGCCGCCTAAGGTTCGTGTTGTGCCGATCGAACTCCCACAAATTGAAGGCCCGTTGTTGGCATGGGAGAATCCGCGGATGAGCATCACTGGATTACGCCGACAAGCCCGAGATTCTTGTCCACCGTGTTTCGGACGCATGTTTGAGTCCGATAGCTCGTCCAATTCCCCACGTTAGGCCCGCCTCTTTCCATGACGAGCCGGTGGGGAAGCCAGATCTGAATTGGGGCCGCCACCCATTTGGGGTCACGTGGCTCGTGATGTAGAACCACCCCGATTGCCGCCTTTATTGTCTCCACAAAAGCGCCTCGAGCCATAGGACTTTGGCCATCTTGCCAACCATGGCGCCCAAGACTTGCTTGACGGCCGCCCACTACCTTCGCTCGACATTGAAGATCTTCAGCCATAGGCAAGGCGGGCTGGATGCAGAGGAAGGCCTCGCACACCCACGATAAACGCCGAGATGTTGAGGATGAAATTGGGGCCAGGTCGTGGAAGTCCAGCCGTAGTAGAACATGAGCCCCTGGGACAAATGGGTGAAGTGGAAAACCTAGTCCTTGGAGGAAGTGGGGAGAAACACCACCCTCTCATGGGGCCCGGGGTTGGAATGAGCTGCCCCGTCGGCAGCCAGTGCGCTGATGTCGCCGGACAAATATCCGCCTCGCAGTTCAGGATGTGCCCTCCGTGACGGAGGAGGCCATCCACCGCCTCCCGCCCCGACATGGTTGGAGAAGGTTGAGGTGGGATGCGGACTTGGGCTGGAGCTCGAAAAGCGCCGAAATGGATGAGCAAAGGAGGAAGAAGGCGAGGTGAAAAGGTGGATCCTTATCCCTTATATGGACGGACGGGTTATGCGCCCCCACCAGCCCGGTAAAACTCGCTATCTCCCAAGCGCCAGAATCAATGGCGCGGATGGGTTACCCACGTCCAGATTGATGAGAATCCTGAATAAGGGGCACGATCTATGCTTTGATAAGACGTGCTAAGGAAACCGCCTCGCTAAACGCGCTAAGGTGGAATGGTAAAAACGATTCATATAAAGGCCTGGCGTGGTGTGATGTCACCGCCGAGAATACGCCAGAGAGATGTGCAAAGGTTATTCTCTACTATGGTATGTGGAACTTGTTTTGCGAGCCGACACTATCCCGTGTTCAAAACCTTCTATGAAGTATTCGAGGAGGAACCAGCCTTGCAATGTCAAGACAATATGCGCCGGACTGCTGTCATTGAAGCCCGGTTCGTGGGCTACCGAGGGAGTCCCGACTAGGGGTGTCCGGATAGTTAACTATCATC
>JAHIAM010015312.1:0-11622 GCA_021605205.1 Aegilops longissima | reverse complement strand
ACGTGTATTACGATCTCGGATAATACAATTATAGCATGAATAAAAGACAATTATCATGAACAAGGAAATATAATAATAATCCTTTTATTATTGCCTCTAGGGCATATTTCCAACAAGATCCCACTCTGCACTAGAGTCAATAATCTAGTTATCATTGTGATGAATCGAACACCCATAGAGTTCCGTGTTGATCATGTTTTGCCCGAAGAAGAGGTTTAGTCAACGGATCTACGACATCTTCAGATCCAGATGCACTTTTCAAATTTCTATGTCTCCATCTTGAACATTTTCACGGATGGAGTTGAAGCGACGCTTGATGTGCCTGGTCTTCTTGTGAAACCCTGCCCTTGGCAAGTGCAATAGTTCCAAAGTGTTGTCACAGAAGAGTTTGATCGCCCCCACGCATTGGGTATGACTCCTAGGTCGATGATGAACTCCTTCACCCAAATTGCTTGGCGCGCTGCCTCCGAGGCTGCCATGTACTCCGCTTCACATGTAGATCCCGCCACGACGTCTTGCTTGCATACCGCACTAGCTATCGCTCCACCATTCAACATATACATGTATCCGGGTTTGTGACTTAGAGTCATCCAGATCTCAGTCAAAGCTAGCGCCGACGTAACCCTTTACGACGAGCCTTCGTCACCTCCATAAACGAGAAACATGTCCTTTGTCCTTTTCAGTACTCAGATATTCTTGATCATTGCCAAGTTGTTCCTTGCCGAGATTACTTTGGTACCTACCTACCAAACTTACGGCAAGGTTTACATCCACCTGTACAAAGCATGGCATACATAATAGAATCTATGGTCGAGGCATAGGGATGACACTCATCTCTTCTTTATATTTTGTCATGGTCGGGCATTGAGCCAAGCTCAATCTCACACCTTGCAAGATGTGCAAGCAACCCTTTCTTGACTGATCCATTTTGAACTTCTTGAAAATCTTATCAAGGTATGTGCTTGTGAAAGACCTATGAGGCGCCTCGATCTATCCCTATAGATCTTGATGCCTAATATGTAAGTAGCTTATCCAACGCCCTTCATTGAAAACTTTTTTATTCAAGTAGGCCTTAATGTTGTCCAAGAGTTCTATATCATTTCCCATCAAAAGTATGTCATCTACATATAATATGAGAAATGCTACAGAGCTCCCACTCACTTTCTTGTAAACGCAGGCTTCTCTATAAGTCTCAAGATAACCCAAACGCTTTGATCATCTCATCAAAGCGAATGTTCCAACTCCGAGATGCTTGCACTAGCCCATAAATGGATCGCTGGAGCTTGTATACTTTCTTAGCATTCTTAGGATCGATAAAACCTTCCTGTTGCATCATATACAGCTCTTCCTTAAGATAACCGCTAAGGAATGCCGCTTTGACGCCCATCTGCCATATCTCATAATCATAGTATGCGGCAATTGCTAACATGATTCGGACGGACTTAAGCTTCGCCACGGAGAGAAAGTCTCATCGTAGTCAATCCCTTGAACTTGCCGATAACCCTTAGCTTACAAGGCGAGCTTTATAGATGGTGATATTACCATCCGCTCCCCGCTCTTCTTCTTAAAGATCCATTTGTTTTCTATCGTCACGATCATCGGCAAGTCTCACAAAGTCCATACTTTGTTTTCATACATGGATCCTATCTCGGATTGCATGGCTTCAAGCCATTTGTTGGAATCCGCCCGCCATCGCTTCTTCATAGTTCAAGGTTCACCGCTGTTCAACAACATGATTTCGGTGAGTGGTTGCCATACCACTGTGTGGAACATGTCCTTGTGGACTCCAGTTCGGGTCAGAGCAACTTGATCCAAAGTACCTTGATCATCATCATTATTTCCCTCTCCAAGAGGTGTAGGCACCACAGAACATTTTCCCGAGCTGCACTACTTTCCGTTCAAGCGGTAGTACTTCATCGAAGTTCTACTTTCCTCCCACTTACTCCTTTCGAGAGAAACTTTTTCCGTAAAGGATCCGTTTTGGCAACAAAGATCTTGCCTTCAGATCTAAGGTAGAAGGTATACCCAATGGTTTTTAAGGTATCCTATGAAGACGATTTTCCGACTTTGGTTCGAAGTTTTCAGTTGAAGTTTCTTGACATAAGCATCGTGATCCCCAAACTTTTAGAAACGCATACTTAGGTTTCTTCCTGCACTATAATTCATATGGTGTCGCCTCAACGGATTTAGATGGTGCCCTATTTAAAGTGAATGTAGCTGTCTCTAGAGCGATCCTCAAAATGATAGCGGTAAATCGGTAAGAGACATCATAGATCGCACCATATCCAATAGAGTGCGATTACGACGCTCGACATAACCGCTATTACCGAGGTGTTCCAGCGGCGTGAGTTGTGAAACCATTCCACATTTCCTTAAGTGTGTACCAATTGTTTGACTTAAATACTCTCCTCCCTTGATCTGATCAGAAGAACTTTATTTTCGGTCACGTTGATTCTCTACCTCATTATGAAATTCCTTGAACTTTTCAAAGGTCTCTGACTTGTGTTTCATCAAGTAGACATACCCATATCTACTCAAGTCATCGCGAGAGTGAGAATATATCGATATCCTCCGCGAGCCTCAACGCCATTGGACCGCATACATCGGTATGTATGATTTCCAATAAGTTGGTTGCTCGCCCATTGTTCTGAGAACGGAGTCCTGGTCATTTTGCCCATGAGGCATGGTTCGCATGTGTCAAATGATTCATAATCGAGAGACTCTAAAAGTCCACGTAATGAAGCTTCTTCATGCGCTTGACACCAATGTGACCATGCACAAAGTACACAAGTATGTGGGACTATCGCTATCAACTTTACATCTTTTGGTATTCACACTATGAATATGTGTATATTACGCTCGAGATTCATTAAGAATAAACCATTGACCATCGGAGCATGACCATAAAACATATCTCTTATAAATAGAACAAACCATTATGCTCGGATTTAAATGAGTAGCCATCTCGCATTAAACGAGATCCTGATACAATGTTCATGCTCAAACTTGGCACTAAATAACAATTATTGAGGTTTAAAACTAATCCCGAGGTAAATGTAGAGGTAGCGGTCGACGGCAATCACATCGACCTTGGAACCATTCCCGACGCGCATCGTCACCTCCTCGCCCTTCGCCAGCCTCCGCTTATTCCGCAGCTCTCTGGTGAGTTACAAATATGAGCAATGGCACCGTATCAAATACCTGTGAGTTACTAAAGTACCGGTAAGGTACACATCAATTACATGTATATCAAATATACCTTTAGTGTTGTCGGCCTTCTTATCCGCTAAGTATTTGGGGCAGTTTCGCCTAAAGGGCCTTCCTTTGCAATAAAAGCACTGCCTTAGGCTTGGGTCCATTCTTTGACTTCTTCCTGCAACTTGCTTATCGGGCGCCGCAACATCCTTGCCGCCCTTTTTGAAGTTCTTCTTACCCTTGCCCTTCTTGAACTTAGTGGTTTTATTAACCATCAACACTTGATGTTCTTTCTTGATGTCAACCTCCACGACTTCAGATTGAGAATACTTCAGAATGGTCTTCACCATCCCTCGCATATTGTAGTTCATCACAAAGCTCTTGTAGCTTGGGTGGAGCGATCAAGGATTCTCTGTCAATGACCACCTCGTCGGGAGGTTAATGTCCAGCTGGGACAAAGCGGTTGTGCAACCGTATACTTTTGAGTATGTGCTCACCGATGTAACTGTTTTCCTCCATTTTACAACTATAGAACTTGTCGGAGACTTCATATCTCTCGACCTGTGCATGAGCTTGAAAACCATTTTCATCTCCTCGAACATCTCATATGCTCCGTGTTGCTCAAAACGCTTTTGGAGCCCTTGTTCTAAGTCAGAAGCATGCCGCATCGAACGAGGGAGTAATCATCAAGACGATATCGCCAAGCATCATAATGTCTTGGTTCTCTCGATGGATGTGTCACCTAGCGGTGCTTCTAGGACATATTGTTTCTTGGCTGCTATGAGGATGATCTCGTTCCGGACCCAGTCCAATAGTTGCTGCCATCATCTTTCAGCTTGGTTTTCTAGGAACGCGCTGAAGTTCATGGTGACATGAGCGCTGGCCATTTGATCTACAAGACATATTTTGCAAAGATTTTAGACTAAGTTCATGATAATTAAGTTCATCTAATCAATTATCTAATGAACTTCCACTCAGATTTGACATCCCTCTAGTCATCTAGGTGTTACATGATCCGAGTCGACTAGGCCGCGGTCCGATCATCACGTGAGACGGACTAGTCATCATCGGTGAACATCTCCATGTTGATCGATCTTCCATACGACTCATGTTCTAATTTTCGCCTCTTGTGTTCCGAGGCCATGTCCGTACATGCTAGGCTCGCTGTTAACCCTAAGTTTTTTGCATGTGTAAAACTGTCTTACACCCGCTGTATGTGAACGTAAGGATCTATCACACCCGATCATCACGCGGGTGTGTCAAACGATGAACTTTAGCAACGGTGCACAGCTAGGGGGAACACTTTCTTGAAATTATTATAAGGGATCATCTTATTTACTACCGCTGCTTTCTGTAAACAAGATGCATAAACATAATAAACATCACATGCAATTATATAAAGTAGTGACATGATATGGCCAATATCATATAGCTCCTTTGATCTTCATCTTCGGGCTCCATGATCATCTTGTCAACGGCATGACACCATGATCTCCATCATCATGATCTCCATCATCGTGTTCCATGAAGTTGTTTCGCCAACTATTACTTCTACTACTATGGCTAACACGCTTAGCAATAAAGTAAAGTAATTTATATGGCGTTGAATCAATAACACGCAGGTCATACAACAATTAAGACGACTCCTATGGTTTCCCGCCGTTGTCATACTCATCGGCTACGCAAGTCGTGATTCCTATTACAAGAACATGATCTCATACATCACAATATATCATTCATCATTCATCACAACTTCTCGCCATATCACATCACATGATAATTGTCGCAAAAACAAGTTAGACATCCTCTAATTGTTGTTGCATCTTTTATGTGGCTGCAATTGCCCTAGCAAGAACGCTTTTCACTCAATTTAATAACCACAACGTGATTTTGTCAACTTCTATTTACCCTTCATAAGGACCCTTTTCATCTAATCCGCCCAACTAAAGTAGGAGAGACAGACACCCGCTTAGCAACCATATGCAACCAAAGGTATGTCACCGGTGGAACCTATCTCACATAAGTTTATGTGTAAGGTCTGTCCGGCCGCTTCATCCCACAATACCGCTGAAGCAAGAAAAGACTAGTAGCGCAAGCAAGTTGACAAGATCTACGCCCACAACAAAATTGTGTTCTACTGCGGCAATAGAGAACTACGACAGACCTAGCTCATGATGCCACCGTTGGGGAATGTTGCAGAAAATTAAAATTTTTCCCACCGCTTCACCAAGATCCATCTATTGTGTTCATCTAAGCAATGATTCATGGAGAGAGATTGCATCTACATACCACTTGTAGATCAAGCGTGGAAGCTGCCCAAGGAACGAGGATGATGGAGTCGCATCACTGTGATTCAAATCACCGATGACCTAGTGCCGAACGGACAGCACCTCCTGCTCGACACACGATTGGAGCGGACGACGCCTCCTCCTTCTTGATCCAGCAAGGGCAAGGAGAGGTTGAGGAAGAAGGCTCCAGCAAGAGCACCATGCAAGGATGATGGTGGAGAGGCAAGATCTCATAGGGCTTCGCCAAGCACACAACGGAGGAGGAGAGGTGTTGGGAGGGAGGGCTGCGCCTTGATGTGTGTTGCAGCCTCCCTCACCCCTCTCATTTATAGGGAAGGCAGAATGCCCCTCTAGATGAGATCTAGAGGGGGGGCGGGTTGGAGTGGGGGGGCTTGCCTCTGCCAAAGGGCGCGCCCACTAGAGGTTCCCCCAACCCCTAGGCGCATGGGCCCAAGGGGGCGCCACCTCCGTGGGCTGGTTCCTGCCCCTGTGGCCTATGAGGCCCTCCGAGAGGGGTGGCTCCTCCCGTGGACCCTCGAACTCTCTCCGTGGCCCCGCATAATCCGATATGCCTCAAACTTTCCTGTCCGTGATGACAACTTCCCATATATAAATCTTCACCTCCCGACCATTCCTGAACTCCTCGTGACGTCTGGATCTCATCTCGGACCAACAACATTCGTAATCACATACAAGTCTTCCTAATAACCCTAGCGGCACCAAACCTTATGTGTAGACTCCTACGGTTCGGGAGACATGCGAAATGACCGAGACGCTTCCTCGCCAATAACCAACAGCGGATCCGAGACCCATGTTGGTTCCTACATACCCTCGATGATCTCACCGATGAACCACGATGTCGATAATTCAAGCAAACCCTCGTATACTATTCCTTTTGTCGACGGTATGTTACTTGCCCGAGATTCGATCGTCTGGTATCCCAATACCTCGCTCAATCTCGCTATCGCAAGTCACTTTACTCGCATCAGAATGTATGATCCCGTGACTGCACACTTGGTCACTTTGAGCTCATTATGATGATGCATCACCGAGTGGGCCTCAAGGATACCTCTCCGTAATAATGGAGGACAATCCTGGCCTCGATCCGTGTCAACTCAACAGTACACTTTCTTTGAGATACCTGTAGTGTACCTTTATAGTCACCCACGTTGCGCAGGACGCTTTGGTACACCCAAAGCACTCCTATGGTATCCGGAGTTACACGATCTCATGGTCTAAGGAAAAGACACTTGACATTGGAAAAGCTCTAGCAAAACTAACTACACGATCTTGTGCTATGCTTAGATTGTCTTTGTCCATCACATCATTCTCCTAATGATGTGATCCCGCTGTCAATCTATATCTAAAGTCCATAGTCAGGAAACTATGACTATCTGCACACCAACGAAAGCTAGTCAACTAGAGGCTTACTAGGACGATTGTGTTCTATGTATTCACATGTGTATTATTTATTCATGGATAATACAATTATAGCATGAATAAAAGACAATTATCATGAACAAGGAAATATAATAATAATCCTTTTATTATTGCCTCTAGGGCATATTTCCAACACGCACGACATGCGGCAGATCGCCACCCTGCGGTCATGGCTGACAGAAGCCTCTCGCCGGGCCATGCCACACCCCAACGCCTAAAGTACCAAGGCACGGAAAACGCCGGACTTATGTAGATATATTGGAGGATAAGGCAAAACATACAAGATCGATCTACGGATCACGTATGCCTAACGACGCTGGATGATTACCGCACACGGATACAGCAAAACCCGCCGGCCAAACAGAGTAGACAAAGGTCATATGAGCTACGCCGGGATATAGCCCAATACAGTAGGCGCCAGACACACCACTATGCTTCACAGATGTAGTAATGGATCATCAAATCTCCCGAGGGATTCAAACCTCAAACATCGAATCATACGATGGTACCATTAGATCCCGCGGTTTGGATCGAGGACTATCTCCTCCATATCCACATGGCCCGCGGTGATGATCTACATGCCATCAAATACCTCCCACTCAAGCTTAAAGGACCAGCCTGCATTGGCTCAACAGCTTGCCGCCAGAATCAATTGGTTGTTGGGAGGACCTCGAAGCCGTGATTCCTTGATAACTTCCAGGCACATATGTGCGTACCACCAGACGCCGCATGACACCTAGCCACATAATTCAGCAGCCGTAAGAATCGCCGCATATTCTCGACACGGTTTCTAACAAAGAAAAATCAAATCGTTGATCGTCCGGATGCAGAGGCCTTGCAGCCTTCAAACATAACATCCGTGATGAGTGGCTTGCCCGCACCTAGGAAAGGAAAAGCCAAAATCCATGGAAGCCCTCAACACACTCATGACCCATGTTGTGGGAGAGGACAGCTGGCTAGCTCAAGCAACAACTTGGCCAAACACCCCGATAGTTCGGATACCAAGGACAACAATGGCAGGTCACATCGCGAATAGGAATGGCCACCGCATTAACGGTGATAATATTTACCGGCCAATGCCGGATTCGTGAGGCTCTAAACCCGTCCGGAAGATAGCCATTCAAAAGAAATACTCTAGGCCCGGTCCTAACTTTGACAGAATTGTAGCGTACTCAGACCCGACCGGATCTGGATCAGGTTTCAAGTCATCCCCTGATCAAGAATGTCGACACCACAAAAGATTAAGGATTTATTGCAGAGTAGTAATCACACACTTATTACATCGTTGTCCACAAGGGAACTTATTACAATAATATGGCTTAAGGCCATCTAATAATAACAGCGAAGGCTTGGAAGATAAGCGAGTCCATCAACTCCAACGGCATCACCGAGTATAGAACCACGACCTCAACACCTTACTCGTTGTTCTCAAAAGTCCGCAACGTGAAAAGTTGCAGCTCGAAACGGTCAAGACATGGAATATGCCGCAATGTAACACATAAGAGCAATGAATGAATAAGTTTCCACTACATGCATATATGGCTGGTGGTAAGGCTCTTACGGTTACATTTGCATAAAGCTGATTTTTCCCTACATCAAAGGAATAATTTTATTTAACTATCATGGTGGTTGTTAAACATTGAGAATGGTTGACAGCATCCTCAATCCCAATTAAAAAGTACTCATCAAAACCCAATAACTTTTATTTGAAGTAACATGTTGAGATTCACATGATATTCACATACAGGATACTCAAATTGTCCATAACTGGGACACGGCTAATCATGATTAGTTTATACACTGCAGAGGTTTATGACTTTTCCCCATTAAGACTGGATCGCCTCCCGCTTGGTTCTCGTGACTACATGGTGTTTGAGAAACTGATGACCGAGACATAGTCTTCTTCGCGCTTAGCACCTTACATGTGGGTAGACCGCATCAACCTACATCCCTACATCAGCTAGCCTACCCGTAAGAGTTCGCAGAACTTAGTCAACTCACGCCAGAGCCCATAATTGGCTTGTGGCTGCACACGGAAGTTTCCAGCTTGAATAATCTTATGATCCCTTAGAGCCTGTATGGGTCCAAGAAATACAGCAAATCCTCGATAGAAACCAGGTGCCTCAATCCACCCAGATGTGTGTTTAGGTTGCCACCTTAGATAAACCATTATTAACAATCTCACATCTGTCATGGATATTCACCAACCCAATCCACGCCTACTAGCATAGCATGGCATAATGGCAAACGAGAAGTAACTCCCAAGGTTTCATAAGTAAATGTGTAATAGGTACTACCTCAATCTACTTCCCAAACCCACAATTTAATTTGATCCTAAACATGCAAGTGTTTGAGGAATAGATCTAATGCATAAAAACTGGGTATGAGAAGAGTATGATCAAAGTGTTACTTGCCTTGTCGATGATCCATGAGACCTAGAGATTCAAGTAACAAGCGCGCACACTCCGTGATCTAACGCATAAACAACAAGCATACAATAAGTACTCATCTAATGCACGGGAAATCTTTAATAAAAGATCTAACCAGAAAGTTCAAATTAAGAACCCTGGTTGCAAAAGAATCAATCAAAATAAACTCGAAAGTCAAACTCGAGAGAGAACGACTCGCTTTTGCAATCTGAAACTAGGTCAAAATTTTACAGTAGCAAAACTCTGTGAAAGTAGGTTAGTCGAACGGCGTTTCGCTATTTAAACTCCAGCGCTTGAATCACCTGATTCGATAAACGAGCGAGGAATAAAACAGATTTGAAAATCGGATCCGAAATCGAATCGTAAAAATAACGGATTAAATCCCATTAAAAGAAAACGATTTAACGGATTAAATAACGGACGTTATATAGAATTAATCCAACGAACACGTTTCATTGAAACGAACGGTTCGGTGAACGCTCTTAAATAAAAAAACCAAAAAATAAAACCAATCTAGGTTTTTAAAAACCAACATCTCTTTTTTAAAACCGGATCGGTTTATTAGGGAAAACCGGATCGAGCTGGCTACCTCCGTGATCGCCGCGGGCCGGCTGGGTCTGGGCGGCAAGGCGGCGGGGTCTGGAGGGCGGCGGGCTCTCTGGCCTGGGACCGGGCAAGGCACAAGGAGTTGCTTGGCTGGCGCGGCTCCGGCGCATGGGCGCGGGTGGCAAGGGTGCGGCAGGAGGTGAGAGGGGGGCGGCTATTTATGGAGGGGGGGCCATGGGTGGCTTGGGAGGGGGGCAAGGAGGGCGAGGGGAGCCGGACTCGGGCGGCTGGAGATGGCGCATGGCATGGGAGACTGCACATGAGGAGGAGGATGGCGGAGCCGGGTCAGCCTGGGCTGGTCAATGGCCACTGGCCTGGCCTGTGGGGTGGGGCGCAATTTTTTTTTAAATAAAATTAAACCAAATGAATTAAAAAATACCAAATAAACTCCGATTTTAATAAAATGAATTTTCCCCGACTCCTAAAATGAGTCTAACAAAATGAACTTTAAAACGGCAAACATGCATAATTTTTAAAATGCTCATTTTGGCCTAAGCAAAATAAATCTTCCAAAACCAAATTTGATTTATTTATAAAATCTTCATTTTCCTAAATGTTGGGAAAGTCATATTATTCTCTCTTTAATATTTTTATAGGAAAACTTTATGAAGATAATTTAAACTAATCTAATGATCCTATTTTCAAAATTTGAGAAATCCCAAATATGAAAATAATGAAACTTCCAACTTCTCCGAGGGTCCTTGAGTTGCGTGAAATTTCTAGGATCGGAAAATGCAGAAAAATATGATATGCATGATGACTCTAATGTATAACATTCCAAATTGAAAATTTGGGATGTTACAAACCTACCTCTTAAGATGAATCTACTTCCGAGATTCGGGTTGGCTAGAAAATAGGTGAGGGTGGTCCTTACAAAACTTCCTCTCTTTCCTGTGTGCTTCATCCTCGTGGTGGTGGCTCCATCGAACTTTGCAAAACTTGATAACCTTGTTGCGGGTAACTCACCGGCATAATCGAGAATCTTAACCGTTTTTTCCTCATATGTCAAGTCATCCTTCAATCTGAATTGCTTCCAGGGCACCGTGGTTCTTAACGGCATTCTCCGCTATCTCGGGTGACATTTCTTCAATTCGAGAAACATGGAATACATCATGAACTCCCGACAGTCCTTTCCGCAATTCCAACTTATACGCAACTTCTCCCATGCGCTGCAAAATCTTATATGGTCCAACTAAACGGGTGCTAACTTTCTTCTTTCACTCCAAAACGCTTAACTCCTCAAGCGGGATACTCGAGATATACTGCTCCAACTTCATACTCAATCGCTGGCGCTTTGAATCGGCATAGCTCTTTGTTCTGGATCGGCTACCTTGAGCCTCTGTCTCAATTAACTTAACTTTCTGTTCAGACTCCTTAATCAAATCTGGTCCAAACAACCGACGATCTCTGGGCCATTCCCATGACAACGTGTGTCCTGCACCTTCTTCCATACAGAGCCTCGAAGGTGCCATCTTTAAGCTGGTTTGGTAATCGTGTATTGTAGGAAAATTCTGCATACTGGCAAATTATCATCCCAACTAGATCCATAATCTAGTGCACAAGTTCTCAAAGATGTCCTCCAAAATCTGATTGACTCTCTCTCATCCTGCCCATCGGTCTCGGGTAAAGTTGCATCGAATTCCAATTTTCCAATTTTCCCAAAA
>JAHIAM010015310.1:0-14673 GCA_021605205.1 Aegilops longissima | reverse complement strand
TACAATTGTAAGATGGAGGAAAACAGTTCGCACACAGGAGCACATACTAAAATGTCTGGGTTGACAAACCGCCGTCTCACCGGAGATCAACCTCCTGACGAGGCGGTCATCGACAGAATCCTTCATGGGCCCCACCAAGCTACAAGAGCTTTGTGATGAACTACAATATGGTGGGATGGTGAAGACCATTCCTGAAGTATTCTCAATGTCGTCAGCAGAGGTTGAAATCAAGAAAGAACATCATGTTGATGGTCAATAAAACCACTAAGTTCAAAAGGGCAAGGTAAGAAGAACTTCAAGAAGGACGCAAAGATAAAGTTGCCGCCCTGCAAGCAAGTTGCCGGAAGAAGTCAAAGAATGGACCCAAGCCCTGAGACAGAGTGCTTTTATTGCAAAGGAAGGGCCACTGAAGCGGAACTGCCCTAAATACTTAGCGACAAGAAGGCCGCAACACTAAAGGTATATTTGATATACATGTAATTGATGTGTACCTACCAAGACTATAGTAACTCCGGTATTTGATAACCGTGCCGCTGTTCATATTTGTAACTCACAAGCAGAGCTGCGAATAAACGAGATCAAGCGGCGACGAGGTGACGATGCGCGCCGGAATGGTTCCAAGGTCGATGTGATCGCCGTCGGCACGCTACCTCTACATTTACCTACGGATTAGTTTTAAACCTCAATAATTGTTATTTAGTGCCAAGTTTGAGCATGAACATTGTATCGGATCTCGCTTAATGCTAGATGGCTACTCATTTAAACCGAGAATAATGGTTGTTCTATTTATATGAGAGATATGTTTTATGGTCATGCTTCGATGGTCAATGGTTTATTCTTAATGAATCTCGAGCGTAATGTTACACATATTCATAGTGTGTAATACCAAAAAGATGTAAAGTTGATAACGATAGTCCCACATACTTGTGGCATCGCCACTTTGGTCACATTGGTGTCGCGATGAAGAAGCTCCATTCGATGGACTTTTAGAGTCTCTCGATTATGAATCATTTGACATGTGAACCATGCCTCATGGGCAAATGACCAAGACTCCGCTTCTCCGAACAATGGAGCAAGCAACCAACTTATTGGAAATCATACATACCGATGTAAAGCGGTCCAATGAGCGTTGAGGCTCATGGAGGATATCGTATGTTCTCACCTCATGCATTTACTTAAGTAGATATGGGTATGTCTACTTGATGAAACACAAGTCCGAGACCTTGAAAAGTTCAAGGAATTTCAGAATGAGGTAGAGAAGCAACGTGACCAAAAATAAAGTTCTTACGATCGATCGTGGAGGAGAATATTTAAGTCACAAATTTGGTACACACTTAAGGAAATGTGGAATCGTTTCACAACTCACGCTACCGAACACCTCAACAGAACGGTGTGTCCGAACGTCGAATCGCACTCTATTGGATATGGTGCGATCTATGATGTCTCTACCGATTTACCGCTATCATTTTGGGGATACGCCTAGAGACAAATTACATTCACTTTAAATAGGGCAACTTTCTTTAAATCCATTGAGACGATAATCAGTATGAATTATGGTTTGGGAAGAAACCTAAGTCTGTCGCTTCTAAAAGTTTGGGGATGCGATGTTTATGTCAAGAAACTTCAACCTGAAAAGCTCGAACCCAAGTCGGAAAAATGCGCTTCATAGGATACCCTAAGGAAACCATTGGGTATACCTTCTACCTTAGATCCGAAGGCAAGATCTTTGTTGCTAAGAACAGATCCTTTCGAAAAAGAGTTTCTCCTAAAGGAGTAAGTGGAGGAAAGTAGAACTCGATGAAGTACTACCTTGAACCGAAGGTAGTGCAGCTCAGAAAATGTTCCCTGTGGTGCCTACACCTACCGAGAGGAAATTAATGATGATGATCAAGGTACTTGGATCAAGTTGTCACGAACTCAGAGGTCCACAAGGACACGCTCCACACCAGAGTGGTATGGCAACCCTGTCCCGAAATCATGTTGTTAGACAACGGTGAACCTTCGAACTATGAAGAAGCCGATGCGGCGGCCCAGATTCCAACAAATGGCTTGAAGCCATGCAATTCGAGATAGGATCCATGTATGAAAACAAAGTATGGACTTTGACAGCACTTGTCCGATGATCGGGCAGAAAGGATAGAAAACAAATGGATCTTTAAGAAGAAGACGGACGCGTGTGACGCTTCCCAAGACCGGAGCTTCAGCTTGCCTTCCGTGGTTTCCGAAGTTTTGTCGTGGTTTGTTTTGTTTTTGCATTGCATCATGTCATCATGCCATCATATCGTTTATTTTTAAAAACTCATCTAAATAAATTGTATGGATTTTTCGATCCATTTAAATCGAGGGAAGGTTGACTTATCTTTATAACATACCCTCCCGATATTAGGGAGCTATTTAAATTATTCCATTTATTTGGAATTGATCATAACACACTTGCAAAATAATTTCTTGCCTTTTTTCCGCTTCAAGTTTGGCCCCAAACCTTGCCACTATTATTTTCATCATTTTCCTTGAGATCCACCAAAAATCTCTGCCATTTTTGTTAAATTCTCATATTTTTGTGAGCCCGGAAAATTGTCCGCTACCTGCAAATTCTTTCCCTAACCTCTCTTCTTTTCTTATCTCTAATTCTTTTTCTCCGCTAAAGTTTATAAGAGTTTATATAGGAGAGAGAAGAGATCCCAGCTCCAAATCGCCTCTAGGGCCCACCCACCTAGCGCCTCCTCCAGTCGACCTAACCCTCTGGCTGCCCAAGACCTTGGCCCAGCCGGCCTAGCTCTCCAGATCGCCCAAGGCCCATCCGCGACCTTTTCTAACCCTAGGCGCCAGCCCCATCTCCCTCGTCCTCCTCCTAGCGCCAGACCCGATCTCTCTCCTCCCTCCTCCCGATCAGATCGCCAGGAGTCCTAACCCCGCCGATCTCCCTATCTCCTCCTCTCGATCTCACCTCTCTCCTCGAAGCCTCGACCCGACTCCCTCTCAGCCCCACGCTTGCCTCCCATGGCGCCTGATCCATGGCCTCCTTCCTTCCGCTGTCGTTTTCCTTCTCCACCAAAGAACGCTACTGGTCCGCCACACTTGCTGCCACCTCCCCGTCCGCCGCCACCGCCTCGCTTCTCCGCCGCACTACTGTCCTCGCCCCTTGACTCACCGCTGCAATCAAGGCCGAGCTCGCTGGCTCGCTGCCGGTCATGGTCGTGCTCCTCCTCGCGCCAAGATCCGCTGCCCTCCGCCGCCTGACCTCTCTCTCGCACCATGCATCGCCGCCGACCTGCTCGCTTTGCTCTCGCCGGTCGCTGCTCAGACGCTTCGAGCCGTCGCTTCGGCTGCTGCCATCCGCTCATCGCCACCACGGGTCACTGGCCTAACCTCCCCCGGTCAGATCGGACTTCGGCCGGAGTCCTGCAACGCCAGCCTCCGCGTCCCCGCTTCCACGACTAAGCCCCTGCTGAAGTGGTCTGCCCGCTTCGAAAGCAGCGAAGAAGGCACGCCACTTTGATCTCCGCCTCCACGACAACCCGAACCAGACGCTAAGCTTTTTCGGTTTCTCAAGACCAAGACCGCCGAGACCGGCTAAGCACCGACAAACGCCAAGTACCCTTCGTTCCGGCTAAGTTCGACTACACGGGTACGACTACATCCGACGGGTTAACGACAAGTACCCCTACGCGCCAAGACGCCAAGTCCGCTTTCGGATTCTCGCAAGTACCACCACCGCCGACCCCGGAGACATCGGATGCGCCAAGTCCTCTTCGAACATCTACGAAAAACGTACAACTACCGCCGCCAAGACTCGTAACGGAACCGCTAAGTTCGACTACCTTCGTGTACCACTACTCGATGACGAGATGTACCACTACCATCGAACGTGAACAACGACTTTCCCGCTACCGTACCACTACTTCCTCGACGATCATCGCGAGAACGACTACTTCTCTACTTCCTCGACGAACCGTGAACGCCTACTTCCCTCACGAACCTCGACCCGCCCCGCTTGAACGTTCAAGGTATAACCCGTGATTCACCGCGGATCGAATCATCCTTGCGATGCCCTCTTTGCCATGCCACCGCCGGGAACCCGCATCCGGATCACCCCACCATCTTGCATGACTCGCTCACACGCTTCCTTTGTACCGTATCTCAATCGAAGTTATCGGAACCGATATGTTGCGGCACCATTTTCGGATTCGTTGCCGTGGCACCCCTTTCTTCCACCACGGTGACACAATGCTCATAATGCTCTTGTTAACATTTTCATAAAAATTGCATAAACTCGTATATGTCATCCGTGATCATGATAACAACATTTAAATGTTTATAATTGTTGTTTGCATTAATTTGCTTAAATGCCATGCTAAAATGATTTATTTCATAACTAAATAACCGTAGCTCCATTTTAAATAAATTATATATGTAAATGGGGTAGAAAATGCCTAGTTTAACATGGTAGCATTACTTTGCATGTTTAACAACTCTAAAATATGCTTTAGGTCAGATCAGTTCCTAATCCATAATTTGCATATGGGGATTTTCCGAATTGTTGTTCGTTGTTTCCGCCTCATTTAAACTTGCCTAGATAGCTAGTTCAAATATGCTTCACCTCTTGCCATGTTTAATAACATTTAATATTGTTGAGTATCTAACCAAGAGTGAACTAAATAATGTTAGAGTTTCGGCCAATATGCAATTGCTGCATATTGAGCTCCACTTAATTTGTAGGATTGTTTGTGCATATTGCCATGCCATGTCATTTAAACCGACATGCATCATACTTGATTGTGCATCATGCCATGTTTATGTGATGGTTGTTTACTATGTTGTTTGCTTCTTTCCGTTTGCTTCTCTCGTTAGCTTCGTTTCGCTCTCGAGTTGTGAGGATTCATTCGATCGTCCGCTTGTCTTCTTCATGGATTCGTTTCTTCTTCCTCATGGATTTCGGCAAGATGACCATACCTCGAAATCACTTCTATCTTTGCTTGCTAGATGCTCGCCTTTGCTATGCCTATGCTACGATGCCTACCACTTGCTATATCATGCCACCCTCATTGCCATGTCAAACCTCTAACCATCCTTTCCTAGCAAACCGTTGTTTGGCTATGTTACCGCTTGCTCAGCCCTCTTATAGCGTTGTTAGTTGCGGTGAAGATGAAGTTTGTTCCTTGTTGAACATGGAGATGTTGTTCCTTGTTGGAACATGTTTACTTGTTGGGATATCACAATATATCTTATTTAATTAATGCATCTATATACTTGGTAAAGGGTGGAAGGCTCGGCCTTATGCCCGGTGTTTTGTTCCACTCTTCCGCCTAGTTTCCGCCATACCGTGTTATGTTCCCGATTTTGCGCCCCTAACGCTGTCGGGTGATTTATGGGACCCTTGACAGCTTCGCTTTGAATAAGACTTTTCCAAAGAAGGCCCAACATTGGTTTTACCATTTGCCTCACCTATGCCCTTTTTCCCTTGGGTTTCGGAGCCCGAGGGTCATCTTTATTTTAGCCCCTGCCGTTCTCCTTCGAAAGTGCTGGTCCAAACCGAGCGATGTCCGCTACTCGGCAACTCAGGGTTTATGCCAACCCGACGCCTGGCTCATCCGGTGCCCGAGACCGAGATATGTGCAGCTCCTATCAGATTTGTCGGACATCCGGCGGCTTTGCTGGTCTTGTTTTATTGCCTGTGAATGTCTTGTAGCCGGATTCCGAGACTGATCGGGCTTCCCGGGAGAAGGTCTATTCCTTCGCTGATCGCGAGAGCTTATCATGGGTTGTTGGGACACCCCCGCAGGGTTTGAACTTTCAAAGCCGTGCCCGCGGTTATGTGGCAGATGGAATTTGTTAATGTCCGTTGTAGAAAACCCGGTTGATCTTAATTAAAATACACCAATCAAGGTGTAACTGCGGATGGTCTCTTCTCGCGGAGTCCGGGAAGTGAACACGGTGTTGGAGTTATGTTTGACGAAGTAGTTTCTGGATCACTTGATCATAGTTGTTCGACCGCAGCTTTTGCCTTCTCTTCTCGCCTCATTTATGCATGTAGCCACCATATATGCTAGTCGCTTGTCGCAGCTCCACCTCACTACCCTGTCCCTACCTTAAGCTTAAATAGTCTTGATCTCTGGTGTGAGATTGCCGAGTCCCCGTGACTCACTGATACTTCCAAAACCAGTTTGTGTGCCGATGAACTGCAGCAGTGATGCACCCGAGCTCAAGGAGGAGCTCAATGAAGATCTTGTTCATTGTGTTGTTTCGCTTCAGCTTGTTCAAGAGTGGAGCCCAGCTTGGGACGATCGGGATCCTGTAGCATTTGGGGTAGTCTTTTTTATTTTGGTTCCGTGAGTCGGACCTTGATTGTATCTGTATGATGTAATGTTTTACTCATGTATTGTGTGAAGTGGCTATTGTAAGCCAACTATGTATCTCTTTCCTTATTTATTACATGGGTTGTGTGAAGATTACCTCACTTGCTACATTGCTTTCAATGCGTTATGCTTCTAAGTCGTGCTTCCCACACGCGGGAGATATAGCAAGATCGAGGGCGCTTCAAGTTGGTAATCGAGCCTTCCCTACTTAGGAGCCCCTACTTGATTGTTTGTCATGTTGTTGAGTCTAGAACGAAAATGTTTTGAGTCTTAGGATTATATATATCGGAGAGTAGATTCTTTTTACCTCACCCTTCTGCGCGCCCGTAAGGTATCCTGACGAGATGTTTTGACTTTTTCTCTCAAATTTCACTAAAAAATTTTTAGGATCACGCTGGTATCTTGGAATCGTTCCGATGGTTTTGTGACGAGAACATTGTTCTTGGTGCCTCCCGACATTTAGGGTTGTGGCGTTGTCCCGGAGTTGAGCTCGAGGTGTTGTCGCCACAATTTTATCGCTGCAGCTCGAATACCGAGTTTTGCCGACATCGAAATCTCTTTTGTGCAGCTTGTTGGTGAGATAACCCCGATAGCCCAAGATCGTGGCGAAAAGGGAGTATTGCCATGACTTGTATAACGGATGTTTTTCAAGGTCGAGGTAACACGATTTTGAGGATTTCTTGGTTATGTGTTGACGGATGGATACAAATGGATCTAGGTATTGTTAGTTTGGGTGATATATTTTGTGTCCTCAGTATCCCCAACACCAGATTGCATAACCGTAAAGTTTCGAGTTTATAGGTGGGAATTCAAGTATCTCAGAGGATATTTTTCCAACACACACATGATAATGCATATGGGATCTATCATATGTTTGTTTCGGCTTATTCTCGCAAGCCACCTTTGTTTTTGTTTTGTTTTGTGGTATTCGAGTTGCTTCAATGCCAAGTGTTGATTCCATACCTTTCTAAACGGTGTTCTCATATTGCTATGTGAATACTAATCCTTCTAGATCATCGAGATCGCATGTTAATTCTTTTCTCAACCGCGTGCTTTCTTCAAGTGGATCCGATCATTCCAACAATCGCAAGATCAATTCTAACCTTTTTCTCAACGTGTTCGTTTATCCACCTAAGTTGCCTTTGTTTTCCGCCTCCCACCCTTTTTCTTCAAGGACTCAGATTTCTTAATCAAGTATCCATTTTATTGAGTGAAGCTTCTTCATTCTTTTCCTTTAATGTTTTATCCGGTGATTTTCATGAAGACGCTTAAGGAAGCTTTAACCTTATCATTGTTCCATTCTAATTTTCTTTTTCCGTGGATTTAAGTCAAGTTTTCAAAGTGATGATCGTATTCTTTTCATCGCTTCAAATGTTTTCTCATGTCGTGCATCTCTTAATCATCCACTTTCTCTATTAAATTGTTTCCGAGTGTTGAAGATATCTCGTAAGATTCTAGTTTCCATTCTCAATTCACTCAAGTTCTTTTGAGGATGCTATCTCATTCAAGCCATTTAATTCTACCGTGCAATAATATCTATTTCAAGCAATCGCTCAACGATGTTTCTTTTGAGTGGGCCCTAACCCCACGTGTCTTTTTCCGTGATCTTACCCGACTTTTTTATTTTCCTGAGCTATTCCCAAATTCTTTTCAAGTTTGATGTAAGGATGAATTATCATCACCTAATGTCTTTCTCCAAGATCTTTCAAATTATTTTCATTGTTGGTTCAATCTTTCTAATTTTCATTCCGAGTGCTTCAATAATTCATGGTGGTGTTTCTCGTCGCATTCTCGAATTTTGAAGACCAAGAAGAGTTTCTTTAATCTTGCTCCATTCTCTTCAAGATTCGTGGTTCTAGCTTCGTGCCATTCTCATAATTGTTTTCATTGTGAGAATTTTTTCACCCATCCGGAGCATTTCAGAGTCTTTCAGCAGGAGTATCCAGCCCATCATCTCGTAATTATTCATTCAAGCCGCTCAACTCTTGTTCTCCAAATCTTATCGGTGCATCATTCAAGTATTCGCCAATCAGCTCTGCCATCTATTCGCTCACTTGTATCAAAATTCTGTCAAATATCTTCATTCGCTTTCCAATTCTTCCCGTGAATTGGGCCTTTGCTACTTTCATTTTCAATTCTTACGGTGGTTCGCTCAAGATTTCATTTCCTTTATTATCGTATCAATTCATTCGTTCTTCCGAATCCTACCGTGAATTGTTGAAGACCTTCCCAAGTTTGTGCCATATCTATCTTAATCCTTTCTACGAGAATAAGTAGTATGCCAAATCCATTGCTTGTCATCAATTTAATTGGTGAAGGATGAGCATAATGTAATTCTTATTCTTGTTTCATCTAGTAAGTTCAATTCTTTATTCCTGAGGATCGCCAAAATTGTGATTTCATTTGTTCATCTTTCTTCCGAGTTCCAAGTTTTCTGTTATATCATTTCAAAGCTTCATCTTATCACTGCAAGGCTTCACCTTGTGTTGTCAACTTCTTTCTTTCTATCACCCTTTGTTTATCGGAGTTCATCATGGAGGCTCTACATGGTGCTTCCTCAAGGATTCTTTTCATTCTTCAATTGTTCTTCAAGATTTCTCTGAGTTATGATCCGCAAGCTATACTCAAAATTGAACATGGTGCTCAACACATGTTTTGTTTTGAGGAGTTCTAGTATTCTTCTTCTTGCATTTCAAGTGCAATTCTTTCTAACTTATCTCTTGAGATGGTGTTATGTCATTCTCTGACAATTTGAGTTCGTGTTTCATAATTCACATGTTGTCAAGAATGAGGTATTTTAAATCCATCAATCTCTTCATTGGAGTTGTCTTGGGCTATATTTCACCTAAAGCTTTCCCTAAGGATTGTTGCTATTTATGGTGCTTATAAATGACCTAAGTTCTTCATTTGTCCTCTCGTGAAATAAGTTTTCTGCCTCCTTGTTGATCTTAATCCAATCAATTGTTTCCATGCAGTGGCAGAAGCTCACCTCATAATGTTGAGATGTTTCCATAAGTCCACTACAAGGTTATTCTTTTCGTTGTTGGTTTTCCAACAACTCCGCTCAATTCCTTCGCTGTAAGGATGCTTTCCAAACTCTTTTGTGGTGAAGTTGACATTTTTCTTCTTCATTCTGTTACCCCAAAGACCTATCTTCAATTTTTCTTCCGGAGGCATTGTGATGTTGCACTCTTCGACCCATCATCTTCTTTTGTCAAGATCATGTTCTTTTTCTTGCTTATCCATTTAACCGGAGGTTGTGTCATCTCTTCAAGTTCTTTTCACCTTATCAAGTTTTCCTTCTTCTTTTAGTCGGAGTGCTGCCCAAATTTTATCATTCTTATTTCTTCTATCTTGTTTTAACCGGAGGGTTTCAATATCATTTTATCACTAAACCTCTTGGTTCTCGCTTCATCCCTTTTGTTCCTCTTTTCTAACAGAGTGTTTTCAACTTTGTTCATCTTCATTGTTTTCTTTCTTTCATTTTGTTCAAGCTCTCGAGGTTTATTGGTTTCACTGCTTGTCAAAGAAGCAACTTTGTTTTACCTCTTCCTCTTCCGCTTTTCTCCGTGCCATCCTAGATCTCGGACGAGATCCTCTCGTAGTGGTGGAGGTTGTGACGCCTCAAGACCGGAGCTTCAGCTTGCCTTCCGTGGTTTCCAGTTTTGTCGTGGTTTGTTTTGTTTTTGCATTGCATCATGTCATCATGCCATCATATCGCTTATTTTAAAACTCATCTAAATAAATTGTATGGATTTTTCATCCATTTAAATCGAGGGAAGGTTGACTTTCTTTATAACATACCCTCCCGATATTAGGGAGCTATTTAAATTATTCCATTTATTTGGAATTGATCATAACACACTTGCAAAATAATTTCGCCTTTTTTCTCGCTTCAAGTTTGGCCCCAAACCTTGCCACTATTATTTTCATCATTTTCCGGAGATCCACCAAAAAATCCTCGGCCATTTTTTGTTAAATTCTCATATTTTGTGAGCCCGGAAAATTGTCCGCTACCGCAAATTCTTTCCCTAACCCTCTTTCTTTTCTTATCTCTAATTCTTTTTCTCGCTAAAGTTTATAAGAGTTTATATAGGAGAGAGAGAAGAGATCCCAGCTCAGCCTCGGCCTCTAGGGCCCAGCCCACCTAGCGCCTCCTCCAGCCGACTTAACCTCACGCCTGCCCAAGACCTGGCCTCAGCCGCCTAGCCTCCAGACCGCCCAAGGCCCATCCCACCAAGACTTTTCTAACCCTAGGCGCCAGCCCCATCTCCCTCGTCTCCTCCTAGCGCCAGACCAAGATCTCTCTCCCCCTCCTCCCGACCAGACGCTGTGGAGCTCCGAACCCGCCGATCTCCCCATCTCCTCCTCTCGATCTCACCTCTCCTCGCAGCTCGCGACTCACCCTCAGCCACCCACGCCTTCCCCCATGGCGCCGATCCATGGCCTCCTTTCTTCCGCTGCCGTTTTCCAGCTCAAGAGCAACGCTCCTTGTCCGCCAGGACTCTGCCGCCACCTCCTGGTCCGGCCACACACTGGGCTTTCTCCGCCAGCACCATTGTCCTGGCCCCTCGACTCACGGTCAACAAGGCCGAGCCTCGCTTGCCTCCGTCAGGGTCGCGCTCCCTCCTCGCCTCGATCCGCTGGGCCCCTCCGCCGCCTGACCTCTCTCGCACCATGCATCGTCAGCTGACCTGCCTCGCCGTTCTCCGCTGGTCGCCTCAGACGCTTCAGCAGCCCTGCTTCGCTTCAAGCTGCCATCCGCCATCGCCACCACGGTCACTGGCCTAACCTCCTTTGGTCGCAGATCGCACTCGCCGAGTCCTGGGCAACGCCAGCCTCCGCCATGCCCTCGCTTTGCTAATGCACTCGCTCAAGCCCAGGTGTTGCGTGGCCGCGCTCGCTTCGAAAGTAAAGCGGAAGAAGGCACGCCAGCCTTTGATCTCCGCTGCCTCCACGACCACCGAACCAGGACGCTAAGCCTCTTTCGGGTTTCTCAAGACCAAGACCGCCCGAGACCGATAAGTACTCGACAAACGCCAGTACCTTCGGTTCCGCTGTTCGACTACACGGTACGACTACATCCGACGTGGTTAATGACAAGTACCCTTACGCGCCAAGACGCCAAGTCCGCTTTCGATTCTGCAAGTACCACCACCCGCCGACTTCGGAGACATCGGATGCGCCAAGTCCTCTTCAACATCTACGAAAAAACGTACAACTACCGTCGCCAAGACCTCGTAACGGAACCGCTGTTCGACTACCTTCGGTGTACCACTACCTCGGCGACGATGTACCACTACCATCGAACGTGAACAACGACTTCCCCACGCCGTACCACTACTTCCTCGACGATCATCGCGAGAACGACTACTTCCTCTACTTCCTCGACGACCCGTGAACGCCTACTTCATTCACGAACTCGAATTCGCCCCGCTTGAACGCTCAAGGTATAACCCGTGACGACCGCCGATCGAATCATCCTTGCGATGCCCCTCTTTTGCCATGCCACCGCTCGTGGAACCGTATCCGGATCACCCCACCATCTTGCATGACTCGCTCACACGCTTCTTTGTACCGTATCTCAATCGAAAGTTATCGGAACCGATATGTTATGCGGCACCATTTTCGATTCGCTGTCGCACCCCTTTCTTCCACCACGGTGACACAATGCTCATAATGCTCTTGTTAACATTTTCATAAAATTGTATAAACTCAGATATGTCATCCGTGATCATGATAACAACATTTAAATGTTTATAATTGTTGTTTGCATTAATTTGCTTAAATGCCATGCTAAAATGATTTATTTCATAACTAAATAACCGTAGCTCCATTTTAAATAAATTATATATGTAAATGGGGTAGAAAATGCCTAGTTTAACATGGTAGCATTACTTTGCATGTTTAACAACTCTAAAATATGCTTTAGGTCAGATCAGTTCCTAATCCATAATTTGCATATGGGGATTTTCCGAATTGTTGTTCGTTGTTTCCGCCTCATTTAAACTTGCCTAGATAGCTAGTTCAAATATGCTTCACCTCTTGCCATGTTTAATAACATTTAATATTGTTGAGTACCTAACCAAGAGTGAACTAAATAATGTTGTGAAGTTTCATCAATATGCAATTGCTGTATATTGAGCTCCACTTAATTTGTAGGATTGTTTGTGCATATTGCCATGCCATGTCATTTAAACCGACATGCATCATACTTGATTGTGCATCATGCCATGTTTATGTGATGGTTGTTTACTATGTTGTTTGCTTCTTTCCGGTTTGCTTCTCTCGTTAGCTTCGGTTTCGCTCCGGAGTTGTGAGGATTCATTCGACTTCGTCTGCTTGTCTTCTTCATGGATTCGTTCTTTCCTTATGGATTTCGTGCAAGATGACCATACCCTCGAAATCACTTCTATCTTTGCTTGCTAGATGCTCGCTTTTGCTATGCCTATGCTACGATGCCTACCACTTGCTATATCATGCCACCCTCATTGCCATGTCAAACCTCTAACCATCCTTTCCTAGCAAACCGTTGTTTGGCTATGTTACCGCTTGCTCAGCCCTCTTATAGCGTTGTTAGTTGCAGGTGAAGATGAAGTTTGTTCCTTGTTGAACATGGAGATGTTGTTCCTTGTTGGAACATGTTTACTTGTTGGGATATCACAATATATCTTATTTAATTAATGCATCTATATACTTGGTAAAGGGTGGAAGGCTCGGCTTATGCCTGGTGTTTTGTTCCACTTCGCCGCTTCTAGTTTCCGCCATACCGTGTTATGTTCCCGGATTTTGCGCCCCTAACGCGGTCGGGTGATTTATGGACCCCTTGACAGTTCGCTTTGAATAAGACTTTTCCAAGAAGGCCCAACATTGGTTTTACCATTTGCCTCACCTATGCCCTTTTTCCCTTGGGTTTTGGAGCCCGAGGGTCATCTTTATTTTAGCCCCCGCCGCCTTCTCCTTCGAAAGTGCTGGTCCAAACCGAAGCGATGTCCTACGCTCGGGCAACCAGGGTTTATGCCAACCCGACGTCTGCTCATCCGGGTGTGCCTCGAGACCGAGATATGTGCAGCTCCTATCAGATTTGTCGGACATCCGGCGGCTTTGCTGGTCTTGTTTTATTGCTGTGAATGTCTTGTAGCCGGATTCCGAGACTGATCGGGCTTCCCGGGAGAAGGTCTATTCTTCGCTGATCGCGAGAGCTTATCATGGGCTGTTGGGACACCCGCAGGTTTGAACTTTCAAAGCCGCGTTCGCGTTATGTGGCAGATGGGAATTTGTTAATGTCCGCCTGTAGAAAACCCGGTTGATCTTAATTAAAATACACCAATCAAGGTGTAACTGATGGTCTCTTCTGCGGAGTCCGGAAGTGAACACGGTGTTGGAGTTATGTTTGACGAAGTAGTTTCAGTGATCACTTCTGATCATAGTTGTTCGACCGTGTTTTTGCCTTCTCTTCTCGCCTCATTTATGTGATGTAGCCACCATATATGCTAGTCGCTGCTGCAGCTCCACCTCACTACCCTGTCCTACCTTTAAGCTTAAATAGTCTTGATCTCGGTGTGAGATTGTTGAGTCCCCGTGACTCACAGATACTTCCAAAACCAGTTTGTGTGCCGATGAACTGCAGGTGATGCACCCGAGCTCAAGGAGGAGCTCGATGAAGATCTTGTTCATTGTGTTGTTTCGCTCCAGTTGTTCAAGAGTGGAGCTCAGCTTGGGACGATCGGGATCTGTAGCATTTGGGGTAGTCTTTTATTTTGGTTCGTAGTCGGACCTTGATTGTATCTCGTATGATGTAATGTTTTACTCATGTATTGTGTGAAGTGGCGATTGTAAGCCAACTATGTATCTCTTTCCTTATTTATTACATGGGTTGTGTGAAGATTACCTCACTTATGACATTGCTTTCAATGCGGTTATGCTCTAAGTCGTGTTTCTCGACACGGGAGATATAGTCAGATCGAGGATGCTTTCACGCGGACGGTAATGTCACCATCTATAAAGCTCGACTTGTCGCTAAGGGTTACTCGGCAAGTTCAAGGGATTGACCACGATGAGACTTTCTCTCCAGAGAGCGCTTAAGTCCGTCCAATCATGTTAGCAATTGCCGATACTATGATTATGAGATATGGCGATGGATCGCCAAAACAAAGATTCCTTAACGGTTATCTTAAGGAAGAGCTGTATATGATGCAGCCGGAAGGTTTTGTCGATCCTAAGAATGCTAACAAAGTATGCAAGCTCCAACGATCCATTTATGGGCTGGTGTAAGCATCTCTGAGTTGGAACATTCGCTTGATGAGATGATCAAAGG
>JAHIAM010015308.1:0-24774 GCA_021605205.1 Aegilops longissima | reverse complement strand
ATTTTATCATGTCATCATGTGCATTTCATTTTGCATACGTGTTCATCTCATGCATCCGAGCATTTTCCCTGTCCGCTTTGCAATCCGCACTCCTATGTCCCCTGGCCCCTTTTACCTCTTTTTTCGTAAGGGTGTTAAACGGTCTCGAATGGACTGAGGTTTGTCAAGCTGCCTTGTATACCACCGTAGACCGCCTGTCAAGTTTCGATCATTTGAGGTCGTTTGTACTCCAACGGTTAACTGGTAACCACAAAGCCTCTTTGTTTGCAGCCCAACTCCCTTTCTATGGCCCAAACCCACCAAACTCCCTCCATGTTTCTCGGTCGCTCGATCACGATCACAGGCCAAAACCGCCTCATTTGACTCTCCTAGCTCCCTACCTATATAAACACCTCCTCCGACCATGGATGTTTCTGCAGATCAAACCCTAGTAATCGCTTCACAAGGCTGACATGTCCAGCAGTCACGGACGCTTGCGCTGCCGCTTGGCTCATGGAGCCCACGGTTGCCTGCTTGGTCATGCTGGACTGGCTCACATGGCTGTCTCACACTGCCTGAGGTTTCACACACACACACACAGAGTTCACACATACTGGCTTCTCCTCGGCCAAGGCTTTCACTATTGTCATTGCTGTCATGGCTTGGGCTCTGGTTTTCACATTAAGGCTCTGGCTTCACACACATAGGGCCCTCATGAAGTCGTTGGTCTCACACTGGCCAGCTTCTGGCCCTGGTCACACCTCCACTCACAGACTCTGGGCTGGCTGACCTCCTGTCACTGCTGGGCTCACTCACACACTGCCTCATTCGCCAGATCCGGCGGTGGATGAGATCCACCTGTCTCATGATCCAAACGGCCGAGCCTGGCCTGATCTCACATCCCGCCTCCGTCTGATCCTGCTGACTTTCTCTGAGAGGTTGAATTTTCACTAAGTCCCCAAATTGTTGCATATTTTGTTGCATTTTCATCATATCATAACTCTCATCATTGTTCAGATCCTTTTTCTTCCGTTGGTCCTAAGATCTCGGACGAGATCTCTTGTTAGTGGAGGAGTGTTGTAGCACCCTGATTCGATGCGCTTAGGTGTCTGCCAGCTTATTCGTCAGTTTTGCTATGTCATGTGCTTGCATGTTGCACTTTGCCATGTCATCATCTGCATTTTATCATGTCATCATGTGCATTTCATTTTGCATACGTGTTCATCTCATGCATCCGAGCATTTTCCCTGTGTCCGCTTTGCAATCCGCACTCCTATGTCCCCTGGCGCCCTTTTACCTCTTTTTCGTAAGGGTGTTAACGGTCTCGAATGGACTGAGGTTTGTCAAGCTGCCTTGTATACCACCGTAGACCGCCTGTCAAGTTTCGATCATTTGAGGTCGTTGTACTCCAACGGTTAACTGGTAACCACAAAGCCTCTTTGTTTGCAGCCCAACTCCCTTTCTATGGGCCCAAACCCACCAAACTCCCTCCATGTTTTCGGTCGCTCGATCACGATCACAGGTCAAAACCGCCTCATTTGACTCTCCTAGCTCCTCTACCTATATAAACACCTCCTCCGACCATGGATGTTTCTGCAGATCAAACCCTAGTAATCGCTTCACAGGCTGGACATGTCCGCAGTCAGCTGGACGCTTGCTGCTGCTGGTTCATGGAGCCCACGGTTGCCTGGCCTGGTCATGACTGGTTTCATATGTTCTCACACACTGAGGTTTCACACACACACACAGAGTTCACACATACTTTTCATTCGGCTTTCATTGCTACTTTGTTGCATTGTTGCACACATGTTCAAGGCTGCATTCTTCATTGGCAAGGCCTCCTTCATCACACACAAGGCTCCTCATGAGTCAGTTGGTTCTCACTACTTGTCATTCGGGCCCTGGTCACACTCTCCACTCACAGACTCGCTGGCGCTGGCTGACTCTCCTGTCAGCTGGGTCATTTCACACTGGCACTGCCTGGCTAGATCCGGCGTGGATGAGATCCACCTGTCTCATGATCCAAACGGCCGAGCCTGGCCCTGATCTCACATCCCGCCTCCGTCTGATCCTGCTGACTTTCTGAGAGGTTGAATTTTCACTAAGTCCCCAAATTGTTGCATATTTTGTTGCATTTTCATCATATCATAACTCACATCATGTTCAGATCCTTTTTTCTCTTCCGTCTGGTCCTAAGATCTCGGACGAGATCTCTTGTTAGTGGAGGAGTGTTGTAGCACCCTGGATTCGATGCGCTTAGGTGTCTGCCAGCTTATTCGTCAGTTTTTGCCATGTCATGTGCTTGCATGTTGCACTTTGCCATGTCATCATCTGATTTTATCATGTCATCATGTGCATTTCATTTTGCATACGTGTTCATCTCATGCATCCGAGCATTTTCCCTGTGTCCGCTTTGCAATCCGCACTCCTATGTCCCCTGGCCCCTTTTACCTCTTTTTCGTAAGGGTGTTAACGGTCTCGAATGGACTGAGGTTTGTCAAGCTGCCTTGTATACCACCGTAGACCGCCTGCTGTTTCGATCATTTGAGGTCGTTTGTACTCCAACGGTTAACTGGTAACCACAAAGCCTCTTTGTTTGCAGCCCAACTCCCTTTCTATGGGCCCAAACCCACCAAACTCCCTCCATGTTTCTCGGTCGCTCGATCACGATCACAGGTCAAAACCGCCTCATTTGACTCTCCTAGCTCCTCTACCTATATAAACACCTCCTCCGACCATGGATGTTTCTGCAGATCAAACCTTAGTAATCGCTTCACAAGGCTCGGACATGTCCAGAGCTGGACGGACGCTTGCTGCTGGCTCATGGAGCCCACGGTTGCCTGCCTGGGTCATGACTGGCTCATATGCTTCACACACCTGAGGTTTCACACACACTTCACACAGAGTTCACATGGCTGGCTCTCTCTCTGGCCTGGCTACTTTCATTGTTCATTGGTTGTCATTGGCTATGGCTTGGCCACTACCATTGGCTGGGCTTCACCACACACACAAGGCCCCCTCATGAAGTCAGTTGGTTCTCACTACTGGTCGCCTCGGCTTCTGGTCACACTCTCCACTCACAGACTCACTGGCTGGCTGACTCTGTCACTGGCTCACCTGGCACACTTGGCCTCGGCCAGATCCGGGGTGGATGAGATCCACCTGTCTCCATGATCCAAACGGCCGAGCCTGGCCCTGATCTCACATCCCGCCTCCGTCTGATCCTGCTGACTTTCTTGAGAGGTTGAATTTTCACTAAGTCCCCAAATTGTTGCATATTTTGTTGCATTTTCATCATATCATAACTCACATCATGTTCAGATCCTTTTTTCTCTTCCGTCTCGTCCTAAGATCTCGGACGAGATCTCTTGTTAGTGGAGGAGTGTTGCAGCACCCGATCTGATGCGCTTAGGTGTCTGCCAGCTTATTCGTCAGCCTTTGCTATGTCATGTGCTTGCATGTTGCACTTTGCCATGTCATCATCTGATTTTATCATGTCATCATGTGCATTTCATTTTGCATACGTGTTCATCTCATGCATCCGAGCATTTTCCTGTGTCTGCTTTGTAATCCGCACTCCTATGTCCCCTGCGCCCTTTTTACCTCTTTTTCGTAAGGGTGTTAAACGGTCTCGAATGGACTGAGGTTTGTCAAGCGGCCTTGTATACCACCGTAGACCGCTGTCAAGTTTCGATCATTTGAGGTCGTTTGTACTCCAACGGTTAACTGGTAACCACAAAGCCTCTTTGTTTGCAGCCCAACTCCCTTTCTATGGCCCAAACCCACCAAACTCCCTCCATGTTTCGGTCGCTCGATCACGATCACAGGTCAAAACCGCCTCATTTGACTCTCCTAGCTCTCTACCTATATAAACACCTCCTCCGACCATGGATGTTTCTGCAGATCAAACCCTAGTAATCGCTTCACAAGCTTCTGGACATGTCCGCAGCCACTGGACGCTTGCTGCACGCTTGCTCTGCTGGAGCCCACGGTTGCCTGGCTTGGTCATGACTGGCTCACATGTTTCACACTGCTGAGGTTTCACACACACACACACAGAGTTCACACATGGCGCTTCCTTCGGCCAAGGCTACTTCACATTGCTGTCACATTGTCATGGTCATGGCTCATGGCTGGCTTCATTTCACTGGCATTGGCTTCTCCTCACACACACAAGGCCCCTCATGAGTCGTTGGTCTCACGCTACCTGTCAGCTGGGCCTGGTCACACCTCCACTCACAGAGACTCACGGCTGGCTGGCTGACTCCTGTCACTGGCCAGCTTCTGCACACTGCTCTTGCCCGGCTAGATCCGGCGGTGGATGATCCACCTGTCTCATGATCCAAACGGCCGAGCCTGGCCCTGATCTCACATCCCGCCTCCGTCTGATCCTGCTGACTTTCTCTGAGAGGTTGAATTTTCACTAAGTCCCCAAATTGTTGCATATTTTGTTGCATTTTCATCATATCATAACTCACATCATTGTTCAGATCCTTTTTTCTTCCGTTCGGTCCTAAGATCTCGGACGAGATCTCTTGTTAGTGGAGGAGTGTTGTAGCACCTGATTCGATGCGCTTAGGTGTCTCGCCAGCTTATTCGTCAGCCTTTTGCTATGTCATGTGCTTGCATGTTGCACTTTGCCATGTCATCATCTGATTTTATCATGTCATCATGTGCATTTCATTTTGCATACGTGTTCATCTCATGCATCCGAGCATTTTCCCTGTCCGCTTTTGCAATCCGCACTCCTATGTCCCCTGCGCCCCTTTTTACCTCTTTTTCGTAAGGGTGTTAAACGGTCTCGAATGGACTGAGGTTTGTCAAGCTGCCTTGTATACCACCGTAGACCGCCTGTCAAGTTTCGATCATTTGAGGTCGTTTGTACTCCAACGGTTAACTGGTAACCACAAAGCCTCTTTGTTTGCAGCCCAACTCCCTTTCTATGGGCCCAAACCCACCAAACTCCCTCCATGTTTTCGTCGCTCGATCACGATCACAGGTCAAAACCGCCTCATTTGACTCTCCTAGCTCCTCTACCTATATAAACACCTCCTCCGACCATGGATGTTTCTGCAGATCAAACCTTAGTAATCGCTTCACACCACTCTGGACATGTCCGCAGCTGCTGGACGCTGGCTGCTGCTTGTCTCATGGAGCCCACGGTTGCCTGCTTCTGTCATGACTGGCTCGCCATGGCTGCCCATACACTGAGGTTTCACACACACACACAGAGTTCACACAGCTGGCTTTCATGGCCTGGCTACTTCATTGCCATTGCTCATTGGTTGCTGGTTGGCTTCACTACTGGCTATGGGCTCTTCCGCTCACACACACAAGGCCCTCATGAAGTCGCTCTCACTACTCACCATTCTGGCCCTGGTCACACTCTCCACTGGCACAGACTCGGCTGGCGCTGGCTGACTCTCCTGTCACTGGTCAGCCTTCTGGCCACCACTGCTTCTGGGCCAGATCCGGCGGGTGGATGAGATCCACCTGTCTCATGATCCAAACGGCCGAGCCTGGCCCTGATCTCACATCCCGCCTCCGTCTGATCCTGCTGACTTTCTGAGAGGTTGAATTTTCACTAAGTCCCCAAATTGTTGCATATTTTGTTGCATTTTCATCATATCATAACTCTGTCATCATGTTCAGATCCTTTTTTCTCTTCCGTTCTGTCCTAAGATCTCGGACGAGATCTCTTGTTAGTGGAGGAGTGTTGTAGCACCCTGATTCGATGCGCTTAGGTGTCTGCCATTATTCGTCAGTTTTGCTATGTCATGTGCTTGCATGTTGCACTTTGCCATGTCATCATCTGATTTTATCATGTCATCATGTGCATTTCATTTTGCATACGTGTTCATCTCATGCATCCGAGCATTTTCCCTGCTGTCCGCTTTTGTAATCCGCACTCCTATGTCCCTCTGGCCCCTTTTTACTCTCTTTTTTCGTAAGGGTGTTAAACGGTCTCGAATGGACTGAGGTTTGTCAAGCTGCCTTGTATACCACCGTAGACCGCCTGTCTGTTTCGATCATTTGAGGTCGTTTGTACTCCAACGGTTAACTGGTAACCACAAAGCCTCTTTGTTTGCAGCCCAACTCCCTTTCTATGGGCCCAAACCCACCAAACTCCCTCCATGTTTCGGTCGCTCGATCACGATCACAGGTCAAAACCGCCTCATTTGACTCTCCTAGCTCTTCTACCTATATAAACACCTCCTCCGACCATGGATGTTTCTGCAGATCAAACCTTAGTAATCGCTTCACAAGGCTGGACATGTCCAGCAGCCTGGACGCTTGGCTGCTGCTTGCTCATGGAGCCCACGGTTGCCTGCTTGGTCATGACTGGTTCATATGTTGCTCATACACACTGAGGTTTCACACACACACACACAGAGTTCACACATGCTTCTTCTGGCTGGCAAGGCTATTCTTGTTGCATTGTTTCATTGGTCATGGGTTCTGCTCATTACTCACACACAAGCTCTCTTCATTGCACACACAGGCCCCTCATGAAGTCGTTGGTCTCACTGCTGGCCACTTCTGCCCTGGTCACACCTCCACTCACAGACTCGGCTGGGCTGGCTGACCTCCTGTCACTGGCAGCCTCACACACACTGGCTTGCCCCGGCTAGATCCGGCGGTGGATGAGATCCACCTGTCTCATGATCCAAACGGCCGAGCCTGGCCCTGATCTACACATCCCGCCTCCGTCTGATCCTGCTGACTTTCTTGAGAGGTTGAATTTTCACTAAGTCCCCAAATTGTTGCATATTTTGTTGCATTTTCATCATATCATAACTCACATCATGTTCAGATCCTTTTTTCTTCCGTCGGTCCTAAGATCTCGGACGAGATCTCTTGTTAGTGGAGGAGTGTTGTAGCACCCTGATTCGATGCGCTTAGGTGTCTGCCAGCTTATTCGTCAGCCTTTGCTATGTCATGTGCTTGCATGTTGCACTTTGCCATGTCATCATCTGATTTTATCATGTCATCATGTGCATTTCATTTTGCATACGTGTTCATCTCATGCATCCGAGCATTTTCCCTGTCCGCTTTTGCAATCCGCACTCCTATGTCCCCTGGCGCCCTTTTTACCTCTTTTTCGTAGGTGGTGTTAAACGGTCTCGAATGGACTGAGGTTTGTCAAGCTGCCTTGTATACCACCGTAGACCGCCTGCTGTTTCGATCATTTGAGGTCGTTTGTACTCCAACGGTTAACTGGTAACCACAAAGCCTCTTTGTTTGCAGCCCAACTCCCTTTCTATGGCCCAAACCCACCAAACTCCCTCCATGTTTCGGTCGCTCGATCACGATCACAGGTCAAAACCGCCTCCTCATTTGACTCTCCTAGCTCCTCTACCTATATAAACACCTCCTCCGACCATGGATGTTTCTGCAGATCAAACCCTAGCAATCGCTTCACAGGCTGGACATGTCCAGCAGCTCACTGGACGCTTGGCTGCTGGCTGGCTCATGGAGCCCACGGTCTGCCTGCCTGGTCATGACTGGTTGGTTCATGTTCACACACACTGAGGTTTCACACACACACACACACAGAGTTCACATGGCTGGCTTCTTTCCTGCTCTTTCATATTGCTTTCATTGTTTCACATTGTCATTGGTTATGGGCTCATTACTTCATTGGCTGGCCCTCCACACACACAAAGGCCCTCATGAGTCAGTTGTTGGTCTGGCCTGCCTGTCTTTGGCTCCCTGGTCACACTCCACCACAGACTCGGCTGGCGCTGGCCGACTCCTGTCACTGGGTCACTTTCACACTGGCTTGCCTCCTGGCCAGATCCGGCGGTGGATGAGATCCACCTGTCTCATGATCCAAACGGCCGAGCCTGGCCCTGATCTCACATCCCGCCTCCGTCTGATCCTGCTGACTTTCTGAGAGGTTGAATTTTCACTAAGTCCCCAAATTGTTGCATATTTTGTTGCATTTTCATCATATCATAACTCTGTCATCGTTGTTCAGATCCTTTTTCTCTTCCGTCTCGTCCTAAGATCTCGGACGAGATCTCTTGTTAGTGGAGGAGTGTTGTAGCACCTGATTCGATGCGCGCTTAGGTGTCTCGCCAGCTTATTCGTCCTTTTGCTATGTCATGTGCTTGCATGTTGCACTTTGCCATGTCATCATCTGCATTTTATCATGTCATCATGTGCATTTCATTTTGCATACGTGTTCATCTCATGCATCCGAGCATTTTCCTGCTGTCTGCTTTGCAATCCGCACTCCTATGTCCCCCTGCCCCTTTTTACTCTTTTTTCGTAAGGTGTTAAACGGTCTCGAATGGACTGAGGTTTGTCAAGCGCCTTGTATACCACCGTAGACCGCCTGCTGTTTCGATCATTTGAGGTCGTTTGTACTCCAACGGTTAACTGGTAACCACAAAGCCTCTTTGTTTGCAGCCCAACTCCCTTTCTATGGGCCCAAACCCACCAAACTCCCTCCATGTTTCGGTCGCTCGATCACGATCACAGGTCAAAACCGCCTCATTTGACTCTCCTAGCTCTCTACCTATATAAACACCTCCTCCGACCATGGATGTTTCTGCAGATCAAACCCTAGTAATCGCTTCACAAGCCTGGACATGTCCAGCTCACTGGACGCTTGCGCTGGCTTGGTTCATGGAGCCCACGGTTGCCTGCTTGGTCATGCTGACTGGCTCATATGGTCTCATACACTGAGGTTTCACACACACACACAGAAGTTCACACATGCTTTCTGGCTGGCAAGGCTTTCACATTGTTCATTGCTGCTGTCATTGGCTGGCTATGGCTCATTTCACTCAAGGTCCTCATTCACACAAGGTCCTCATGAGTCGTTGGGTCTCACTACTGTCACTTCGGGCCTGGTCACACCTCCACTCACAGACTCGGCTGGCGCTGGCCGACCTCCTGTCACTGGCCACCTCACACACACTGGCATTGCCTCGGCTAGATCCGGCGGTGGATGAGATCCACCTGTCTCATGATCCAAACGGCCGAGCCTGTCCTGATCTCACATCCCGCCTCGTCTGATCCTGCTGACTTTCTTGAGAGGTTGAATTTTCACTAAGTCCCCAAATTGTTGCATATTTTGTTGCATTTTCATCATATCATAACTCTCATCGTTGTTCAGATCCTTTTTTCTCTTCCGTTCTGTCCTAAGATCTCGGACGAGATCTCTGTTAGTGGAGGAGTGTTGTAGCACCCTGATTCGGCGCGCTTAGGTGTCTGCCAGCTTATTCGTCCTTTTGCCATGTCATGTGCTTGCATGTTGCACTTTGCCATGTCATCATCTGATTTTATCATGTCATCATGTGCATTTCATTTTGCATACGTGTTCATCTCATGCATCCGAGCATTTTCCCTTGTCCGCTTTTGCAATCCGCACTCCTATGTCCCCTGGCCCCTTTTTACCTCTTTCGTAAGGGTGTTAACGGTCTCGAATGGACTGAGGTTTGTCAAGCTGCCTTGTATACCACCGTAGACCGCCTGTCAAGTTTCGATCATTTGAGGTCGTTTGTACTCCAACGGTTAACTGGTAACCACAAAGCCTCTTTGTTTGCAGCCCAACTCCCTTTCTATGGGCCCAAACCCACCAAACTCCCTCCATGCTCTTTCGGTCGCTCGATCACGATCACAGGTCAAAACCGCCTCATTTGACTCTCCTAGCTCTCTACCTATATAAACACTCCTCCGACCATGGATGTTTCTGCAGATCAAACCTTAGTAATCGCTTCACAAGGCTGGACATGTCCGCAGCTCACGGACGCTTGCTGCTGCTGCTTGGCTGGAGCCCACGGTTGCCTGCCTGGCTTGGGACTGACTGGTTCATGCTTCTCACACTGCTGAGGTTTCACACACACACACACACAGGTTCACACATGCTTTCTCTTCTCGGCATGGCTACTTCACATTGTTGTCATTGTTGTTGCTGGTTATGGGTTTCACTACTTCACTGGCTGGCTCCTCACTTCCACACACAAGGCCCCTCATGAAGTCGCTGGGTCTCACTACTTGTCAGCTGGGCCTGGTCACACCTCCACCACAGACTCGGCTGGCGCTGGCTGACCTCCTGTCACTGGGTCACCTCACACACGCCTTGCCTGGCCAGATCCGGCGGTGGATGAGATCCACCTGTCTCATGATCCAAACGGCCGAGCCTGGTCCTGATCTCACATCCCGCCTCCGTCTGATCCTGCTGACTTTCTTGAGAGGTTGAATTTTCACTAAGTCCCCAAATTGTTGCATATTTTGTTGCATTTTCATCATATCATAACTCACATCGTTGTTCAGATCCTTTTTTCTTCCGTCTCGGTCCTAAGATCTCGGACGAGATCTCTTGTTAGTGGAGGAGGTTGTAGCACCCTGATTCGATGCGCTTAGGTGTCTGCCAGCTTATTCGTCAGCCTTTGCCATGTCATGTGCTTGCATGTTGCACTTTGCCATGTCATCATCTGATTTTATCATGTCATCATGTGCATTTCATTTTGCATACGTGTTCATCTCATGCATCCGAGCATTTTCCCTGTCCGCTTTGTAATCCGCACTCCTATGTCCCTGGCGCCCCTTTTTACCTCTTTTTTCGTAAGGGTGTTAACGGTCTCGAATGGACTGAGGTTTGTCAAGCGCCTTTGTATACCACCGTAGACCGCCTGTCTGTTTCGATCATTTGAGGTCGTTTGTACTCCAACGGTTAACTGGTAACCACAAAGCCTCTTTGTTTGCAGCCCAACTCCCTTTCTATGGGCCCAAACCCACCAAACTCCCTCCATGTTTCGGTCGCTCGATCACGATCACAGGTCAAAACGCCTCCTCATTTGACTCTCCTAGCTCCTCTACCTATATAAACACCTCCTCCGACCATGGATGTTTCTGCAGATCAAACCCTAGTAATCGCTTCACAAGGCTGGACATGTCCGCAGCTCAGCTGGACGCTTGCCGCTTGGCCTCTGGAGCCCACGGTTGCCTGCTTGCTTGGTCATGACTGGCTCATATGCCTCACACTGCTGAGGTTTCACACACACACACACAGAAGTCACACACATGGCTTTGGCCTGGCATGCTACATTGCATCATTGTTTCATTGTCATTGGCTATGGCTCACACTTGGCATTGGCTGGGCCTTCACACACACAAGGCCCTCATGAGTCAGTTGGGTCTCACTACCTGTCAGCTTCGGGCCTGGTCACACTCTCCATCACAGACTCGGCTGGCGCTGGCTGATTCTCCTGTCACTGGCTGCTTCACACACTGCTGGCTGGCCTGGCTAGATCCGGCGGGTGGATGATCCACCTGTCTCATGATCCAAACGGCCGAGCCTGGCCCTGATCTCACATCCCGCCTCCGTCTGATCCTGCTGACTTTCTCTGAGAGGTTGAATTTTCACTAAGTCCCCAAATTGTTGCATATTTTGTTGCATTTTCATCATATCATAACTCACATCGTGTTCAGATCCTTTTTTCTCTTCCGTTCGTCCTAAGATCTCGGACGAGATCTCTTGTTAGTGGAGGAGTGTTGTAGCACCCCGGATTCGGCGCGCTTAGGTGTCTGCCAGCTTATTCGTCAGTTTTGCTATGTCATGTGCTTGCATGTTGCACTTTGCCATGTCATCATCTGATTTTATCATGTCATCATGTGCATTTCATTTTGCATACGTGTTCATCTCATGCATCCGAGCATTTTCCCTGTCCGCTTTGCAATCCGCACTCCTATGTCCCCTGGCCCTTTTTACTCTTTTTTCGTAAGGGTGTTAAACGGTCTCGAATGGACTGAGGTTTGTCAAGCTGCCTTGTATACCACCGTAGACCGCCTGCTGTTTCGATCATTTGAGGTCGTTTGTACTCCAACGGTTAACTGGTAACCACAAAGCCTCTTTGTTTGCAGCCCAACTCCCTTTCTATGGGCCCAAACCCACCAAACTCCCTCCATGTTTCGGGTCGCTCGATCACGATCACAGGCCAAAACCGCCTCCTCATTTGACTCTCCTAGCTCCTCACCTATATAAACACCTCCTCCGACCATGGATGTTTCTGCAGATCAAACCCTTAGTAATCGCTTCACACACTTCTGACATGTCCGCAGCTGCTGACGCTTGCTGCCTGGCTCATGGAGCCCACGGTTGCCTGGCTTGGTCATGACTGGCTCATATGTTCTCACACTGAGGGTTCACACACACACACACACAGAGTTCTGCATGGCTGGCTTCATTCGGCCAAGGCTACTTCATTGTTCACATTGTCACTGGTTGGCTGGGTTTTGCTGCTTCACACAGGCTGGCTCCTCCATTCACACACAAGGTCTCTCATGAAGTCGTTGGTCTCACACCATGTCAGCCTCGGCCCTGGTCACACCTCCACTCACAGACTCACTGGCGCTGGCTGACCTGTCTGTCACTGGGTCAGCTCACACACTGGCTGCTGCCTGCGGCTAGATCCGGCGGGTGGATGAGATCCACCTGTCTCATGATCCAAACGGCCGAGCCTGGCCCTGATCTCACATCCCGCCTCCGTCTGATCCTGCTGACTTTCTTGAGAGGTTGAATTTTCACTAAGTCCCCGAAATTGTTGCATATTTTGTTGCATTTTCATCATATCATAACTCTGTCATCGTTGCTCCGCATCCTTTTTTCTCTTCCGTCTCGGTCCTAAGATCTCGGGACGAGATCTCTTGTTAGTGGAGGAGTGTTGTAGCACCCCGGATTCGATGCGCTAGGTGTCTGCCAGTTATTCGTCGCCTTTGCCATGTCATGTGCTTGCATGTTGCACTTTCCATGTCATCATCTGCATTTTATCATGTCATCATGTGCATTTCATTTTGCATACGTGTTCATCTCATGCATCCGAGCATTTTCCCTGTCCGCTTTGCAATCCGCACTCCTATGTCCCCTGGCGCCCTTTTTACCTCTTTTTCGTAAGGGTGTTAAACGGTCTCGAATGGACTGAGGTTTGTCAAGTTGCCTTGTATACCACCGTAGACCGCCTGTCTGTTTCGATCATTTGAGGTCGTTTGTACTCCAACGGTTAACTGGTAACCACAAAGCCTCTTTGTTTGCAGCCCAACTCCCTTTCTATGGGCCCAAACCCACCAAACTCCCTCCATGTTTCGGTCGCTCGATCACGATCACAGGCCAAAACCGCCCTCATTTGACTCTCCTAGCTCTCTACCTATATAAACACCTCCTCCGACCATGGATGTTTCTGCAGATCAAACCTTAGCAATCGCTTCACACACTTGACATGTCCGCAGCGCTGGACGCTTGCTGCCTGGCTCATGGAGCCCACGGTTGCCCTGCTTGGTCATGACTGGTTCATATGTCTCACATACGCCTGAGGTTTCACACACACACACACAGAGTTCACACATGGCTTCTGGCTGGCTGGCTACTCATCATTGTGTTGCATTGTTGCTGGTTGGTGGGTTTGGCTGGCTTTCATTGGCAAGGCTCCTCCATCATTCACACACAAGGCCCTCATGAAGTCGTTGGTCTCTGCTACCTTGTCAGCTTCGGCCCTGGTCACACCTCCATCATCACAGACTCGGCTGGCGCTGGCTGACTCTCCTGTCAGCTGGGTCAGCTCTGGCTGGCTGGCTGCTGCCTCCGGCTAGATCCGGCGGTGGATGAGATCCACCTGTCTCATGATCCAAACGGCCGAGCCTGGCCCTGATCTCACATCCCGCCTCCGTCTGATCCTGCTGACTTTCTTGAGAGGTTGAATTTTCACTAAGTCCCCAAATTGTTGCATATTTTGTTGCATTTTCATCATATCATAACTCTCACATCGTTGTTCAGATCCTTTTTTCTTCCGTCTGGTCCTAAGATCTCGGACGAGATCTCTTGTTAGTGGAGGAGTGTTGTAGCACCCTGATTCGATGCGCTTAGGTGTCTGCCATTATTCGTCGTTTTGCTATGTCATGTGCTTGCATGTTGCACTTTGCCATGTCATCATCTGATTTTATCATGTCATCATGTGCATTTCATTTTGCATACGTGTTCATCTCATGCATCCGAGCATTTTCCTGTGTCCGCTTTTGTAATCCGCACTCCTATGTCCCCTGGCGCCCTTTTTACCTCTTTTTTTCGTAAGGGTGTTAAACGGTCTCGAATGGACTGAGGTTTGTCAAGCTGCCTTGTATACCACCGTAGACCGCCTGTCAAGTTTCGATCATTTGAGGTCGTTTATACTCCAACGGTTAACTGGTAACCACAAAGCCTCTTTGTTTGCAGCCCAACTCCCTTTCTATGGGCCCAAACCCACCAAACTCCCTCCATGTTTCGGTCGCTCGATCACGATCACAGGTCAAAACCGCCTCATTTGACTCTCCTAGCTCCTCTACCTATATAAACACCTCCTCCGACCATGGATGTTTCTGCAGATCAAACCCTAGCAATCGCTTCACAAGGCTCGGATGTCCAGCAGCTGCTGGACGCTTGCACGCTGCCTGGCCCATGGAGCCCACGGTTGCCTGCTGCCTGGTCATGACTGGCTCATATGTTCTCACACACTGAGGTTTCACACACACACACACAGAGTTCACACATACTTTCCATTCTGTCATGGCTATTGGCTGTCATTGTTTCATTGTCATTGGTTATGGCTCACACTGGCACATGGCTGGCTCCTCCATTCACACACAAGGCCCCTCATGAAGTCGTCGGGTCTCACTACCTGTCAGCTGGGTCCCTGGTCACACTCTCCACTCACAGACTCGCTGGCTGGCTGGCTGACCTCCTGTCACTGGGTCAGCTCTGCTCACCTCACATTGCCTCGGCCAGATCCGGGTGGATGAGATCCACCTGTCTCATGATCCAAACGGCCGAGCCTGGCCCTGATCTCACATCCCGCCTCCGTCTGATCCTGCTGACTTTCTTGAGAGGTTGAATTTTCACTAAGTCCCCAAATTGTTGCATATTTTGTTGCATTTTCATCATATCATAACTCACATCATGTTCAGATCCTTTTTTCTTCCGTCTGGTCCTAAGATCTCGGACGAGATCTCTTGTTAGTGGAGGAGTGTTGTAGCACCCTGATTCTGGCGCGCTTAGGTGTCTGCCAGCTTATTCGTCAGCCTTTTGCTATGTCATGTGCTTGCATGTTGCACTTTGCCATGTCATCATCTGCATTTTATCATGTCATCATGTGCATTTCATTTTGCATACGTGTTCATCTCATGCATCCGAGCATTTTCCTGTGTCCGCTTTGTAATCCGCACTCCTATGTCCCCTGGCGCCCTTTTTTACCTCTTTTTCGTAAGGGTGTTAAACGGTCTCGAATGGACTGAGGTTTGTCAAGCTGCCTTGTATACCACCGTAGACCGCCTGTCAAGTTTCGATCATTTGAGGTCGTTTGTACTCCAACGGTTAACTGGTAACCACAAAGCCTCTTTGTTTGCAGCCCAACTCCCTTTCTATGGGCCCAAACCCACCAAACTCCCTCCATGCTCTCGGTCGCTCGATCACGATCACAGGTCAAAACCGCCTCATTTGACTCTCCTAGCTCTCTACCTATATAAACACCTCCTCCGACCATGGATGTTTCTGCAGATCAAACCCTAGTAATCGCTTCACAAGGCCTGACATGTCCGCAGCTGGCTGGACGCTTGCTGCTGCCTTGGCTCATGGAGCCCACGGCTGCCTGCTTGGTCATGACTGGTTCATATGTTCACACACTGAGAGGTTTCACACACATTGGCACAGAGAGTTCACACATGGCTTTTCTTCTGCTGGCTGGCTACTTTGTCATTGCTCATTGTCACATGGTCATTGGTTGCTGGCTCACACTTCATGGCAAGGCTCTCTCATTCACACACAAGGCCCCTCATGAAGTCGTTGGGTCTCACTACCTGTCAGCTTTCTCCCTGGTCACACTCTCCACCACAGACTCGCTGGCGCTGGCTGATTCTCCTGTCACTGGGTCACTTCACTGGCTGCTTGGCTTGCCGGCTAGATCCGGCGGGTGGATGAGATCCACCTGTCTCATGATCCAAACGGCCGAGCCTGGCCCTGATCTCACATCCCGCCTCCGTCTGATCCTGCTGACTTTCTCGAGAGGTTGAATTTTCACTAAGTCCCCAAATTGTTGCATATTTTGTTGCATTTTCATCATATCATAACTCACATCATTGTTCAGATCCTTTTTTCTTCCGTCTCGGTCCTAAGATCTCGGACGAGATCTCTTGTTAGTGGAGGAGTGTTGTAGCACCCCGGATTCGATGCGCGCTAGGTGTCTGCCAGCTTATTCGTCGCCTTTGCTATGTCATGTGCTTGCATGTTGCACTTTGCCATGTCATCATCTGCATTTTATCATGTCATCATGTGCATTTCATTTTGCATACGTGTTCATCTCATGCATCCGAGCATTTTCCCTGTTGTCCGCTTTGCAATCCGCACTCCTATGTCCCCTGGCGCCCTTTTTTACCTCTTTTTCGTAAGGGTGTTAAACGGTCTCGAATGGACTGAGGTTTGTCAAGCGGCCTTGGTATACCACCGTAGACCGCCTGTCTGTTTCGATCATTTGAGGTCGTTTGTACTCCAACGGTTAACTGGTAACCACAAAGCCTCTTTGTTTGCAGCCCAACTCCCTTTCTATGGGCCCAAACCCACCAAACTCCCTCCATGTTTCGGTCGCTCGATCACGATCACAGGCCAAAACCGCCTCATTTGACTCTCCTAGCTCCTCTACCTATATAAACACCTCCTCCGACCATGGATGTTTCTGCAGATCAAACCCTAGTAATCGCTTCACAAGGCTGACTGACATGTCCAGCAGTCACGGACGCTTGCTGCTGCTGGCTCATGGAGCCCACGGTTGCCTGCTTGGTCATGACTGGCTCATATGTCTCACATACACTGAGGTTTCACACACACACACAGAAGTTCACATGGCTTCTGGCCTGGCTCAAGGCTACTTCATTGCTGTTGTCATTGTTGTCATTGGTTATGGGTTTCACACTTGCACACAAGGCTCCTCCATTCACACACAAGGCCCTCATGAGTCGCCGGGTCTCACTACCACGCCTGCTCTCTGCCCTGGTCACACTCTCCACTGGCACAGACTCACGGCTGGCGCTGGCCGACCTCCTGTCACTGGGCCACCTCACCACTACTGCTGCATTGCCTGGCTAGATCCGGCGGTGGATGAGATCCACCTGTCTCATGATCCAAACGGCCGAGCCTGGCCCTGATCTCACATCCCGCCTCCGTCCGATCCCGTTGACTTTCTCGGAGAGGTTGAATTTTCACTAAGTCCCCGAAATTGTTGCATATTTTGTTGCATTTTCATCATATCATAACTCTGTCATCGTTGCTCCGCATCCTTTTTTCTCTTCCGTCTCGGTCCTAAGATCTCGGGACGAGATCTCTTGTTAGTGGAGGAGTGTTGTAGCACCCCGGATTCGATGCGCTAGGTGTCTGCCAGTTATTCGTCGTCTTTGCCATGTCATGTGCTTGCATGTTGCACTTTGCCATGTCATCATCTGCATTTTATCATGTCATCATGTGCATTTCATTTTGCATACGTGTTCATCTCATGCATCCGAGCATTTTCCCCGTTGTCCGTTTTGCAATCCGGCACTCCTATGTCCCCCGGCGCTCCCTTTTACCTCTTTTTCGTAAGGGTGTTAACGGTCTCGAATGGACTGAGGTTTGTCAAGTTGCCTTGTATACCACCGTAGACCGCCTGCATTGTTTCGATCATTTGAGGTCGTTTATACTCCAACGGTTAACTGGTAACCACAAAGCCTCTTTGTTTGCAGCCCAACTCCCTTTCTATGGCCCAAACCCACCAAACTCCCTCCATGTTTCTTGGTCGCTCGATCACGATCACAGGTCAAAACCGCCTCATTTGACTCTCCTAGCTCTCTACCTATATAAACACCTCCTCCGACCATGGATGTTTCTGCAGATCAAACCTTAGTAATCGCTTCACAAGCTGCTGGACATGTCCGCAGTGCTGGACGCTTGCCACGCTTGCTCATGGAGCCCACGGCTGCTGCCTTCTGGTCATGACTGGTTCATATTGCTTCACACACTGAGGTTTCACACACTTACACACAGAAGCACACATGCTTTCGGCTGGCTGGCTTTCATTGTTGGTTTCATTGTTGTTGCTGGTTATGGGTCTCACTGGCTTCACTGCTGGCTCTCTTCCTCACACACACAAGGCCCCTCATGAGTCGTTGGTCTCACTACTGTCAGCTTCTGGCCCTGGTCACACTCTCCACTGGCAGACTCGGCTGGCTGCTGGCCGACTCTGTCACTGGCTGGGTCACTGCTGCCACATTGCCTGGCCAGATCCGGCGGGTGGATGAGATCCACCTGTCTCATGATCCAAACGGCCGAGCCTGGTCCCTGATCTCACATCCCGCCTCCGTCTGATCCTGCTGACTTTCTCGAGAGGTTGAATTTTCACTAAGTCCCCAAATTGTTGCATATTTTGTTGCATTTTCATCATATCATAACTCTCACATCATGTTCAGATCCTTTTTTCTCTTCCGTCTGGTCCTAAGATCTCGGACGAGATCTCTTGTTAGTGGAGGAGTGTTGTAGCACCCTGATTCGGCGCGCTTAGGTGTCTGCCAGCTTATTCGTCAGCCTTTTGCTATGTCATGTGCTTGCATGTTGCACTTTGCCATGTCATCATCTGCATTTTATCATGTCATCATGTGCATTTCATTTTGCATACGTGTTCATCTCATGCATCCGAGCATTTTCCCTGTGTCCGCTTTTGCAATCCGCACTCCTATGTCCCCCTGGCGCCCTTTTTACTCTTTTTCGTAAGGGTGTTAAACGGTCTCGAATGGACTGAGGTTTGTCAAGCTGCCTTGTATACCACCGTAGACCGCCTGCTGTTTCGATCATTTGAGGTCGTTTGTACTCCAACGGTTAACTGGTAACCACAAAGCCTCTTTGTTTGCAGCCCAACTCCCTTTCTATGGCCCAAACCCACCAAACTCCCTCCATGTTTCTCGGTCGCTCGATCACGATCACAGGTCAAACCGCGCCTCATTTGACTCTCCTAGCTCTCTACCTATATAAACACCTCCTCCGACCATGGATGTTTCTGCAGATCAAACCTTAGTAATCGCTTCACAAGGCTGGACATGTCCAGCAGCTGCTGACGCTTGCTGCTGCTTGGCTTGCTGGAGTTTACGGTTGCCTGGCCTGGTGCTGACTGGTTCATGCATGTTTCATACACTGAGGTTTCACACACACACTTGGCACAGAGTTCACACATGCGCTTCTGGGCTGCCACTACTTGTTGTTGTCATTGTTGTTGGGTATGGCTTTCAAGGCTTCACAAGGCCCTTCCTCTCACACACACAAGGCCCCTCATGAAGTCGTTGGGTCTCACTACTGCTGCAGCGCTGGCCCTGTCACACTCTCCATCACAGACTCACTGGCGCTGGCTGACTCTCACTGCCACTCCGCCACCACACACCTCATTGCCTGCCAGATCCGGCGGTGGATGAGATCCACCTGTCTCATGATCCAAACGGCCGAGCCTGGTCCTGATCTCACATCCCGCCTCCGTCTGATCCTGCTGACTTTCTTGAGAGGTTGAATTTTCACTAAGTCCCCAAATTGTTGCATATTTTGTTGCATTTTCATCATATCATAACTCACATCGTTGTTCAGATCCTTTTTTCTTCTTCCGTCTCGTCCTAAGATCTCGGACGAGATCTCTTGTTAGTGGAGGAGTGTTGTAGCACCCCGATTCGATGCGCTTAGGTGTCTGCCAGCTTATTCGTCAGCCTTTTGCTATGTCATGTGCTTGCATGTTGCACTTTGCCATGTCATCATCTGCATTTTATCATGTCATCATGTGCATTTCATTTTGCATACGTGTTCATCTCATGCATCCGAGCATTTTCCCTGTGTCTGCTTTTGCAATCCGCACTCCTATGTCCCCTGGCGCCCTTTTACCTCTTTTTCGTAAGGGTGTTAAACGGTCTCGAATGGACTGAGGTTTGTCAAGCTGCCTTGTATACCACCGTAGACCGCCTGCTGTTTCGATCATTTGAGGTCGTTTGTACTCCAACGGTTAACTGGTAACCACAAAGCCTCTTTGTTTGCAGCCCAACTCCCTTTCTATGGCCCAAACCCACCAAACTCCCTCCATGTTTCGGTCGCTCGATCACGATCACAGGTCAAAACCGCCTCATTTGACTCTCCTAGCTCCTCTACCTATATAAACACCTCCTCCGACCATGGATGTTTCTGCAGATCAAACCTTAGTAATCGCTTCACACAGGCTGGACATGTCCGCAGTCACGCTGGACGCTTGCTGCTGCTTGCTCATGGAGCCCACGGTTGCCTGCTTGGTTGGTCATGACTGGCTCATATGTTGCTCACACACTGCTGAGGTTTCACACACATTGGCACACAGAAGTTCACACATGGCTTCTTTCATTCGGCTTGGCTTCACTTCATTGTCATTGTTGCTGGTCATGGCTCACATTGGCACATGGCTCCTCCGCTTTCACACACAAGGCCCTCATGAAGTCGTTGGTCTCACTACCACGCCGCTGCTTCTCCCTGGTCACACACTCCACCACAGACTCGGCTGGCGCTGCCGACTCCTGTCATTGGCCTGTCACTTGCTGCACACTGGCTCACTGCCTCGGCTTAGATCCGGCGGTGGATGAGATCCACCTGTCTCATGATCCAAACGGCCGAGCCTGGCCCTGATCTCACATCCCGCCTCCGTCTGATCCTGCTGACTTTCTTGAGAGGTTGAATTTTCACTAAGTCCCCAAATTGTTGCATATTTTGTTGCATTTTCATCATATCATAACTCTGTCATCGTTGTTCAAGATCCTTTTTCTCTTCCGTCTGTCCTAAGATCTCGGACGAGATCTCTTGTTAGTGGAGGAGTGTTGTAGCACCCTGATTCGATGCGCTTAGGTGTCTGCCAGCTTATTCGTCAGTTTTGCCATGTCATGTGCTTGCATGTTGCACTTTGCCATGTCATCATCTGCATTTTATCATGTCATCATGTGCATTTCATTTTGCATACGTGTTCATCTCATGCATCCGAGCATTTTCCCTGTGTCCGCTTTTGCAATCCGCACTCCTATGTCCCCTGGCCCCCTTTTTACCTCTTTTTCGTAAGTGGTGTTAAACGGTCTCGAATGGACTGAGGTTTGTCAAGCGGCCTTGTATACCACCGTAGACCGCCTGTGTTTCGATCATTTGAGGTCGTTTGTACTCCAACGGTTAACTGGTAACCACAAAGCCTCTTTGTTTGCAGCCCAACTCCCTTTCTATGGGCCCAAACCCACCAAACTCCCTCCATGTTTCGGTCGCTCGATCACGATCACAGGCTCAAAACCGCCTCATTTGACTCTCCTAGCTCTCTACCTATATAAACACCTCCTCCGACCATGGATGTTTCTGCAGATCAAACCCTAGTAATCGCTTCACAAGGCTTCGGACATGTCCGCAGCTGCTGGACGCTTGCTGCTGCTTGGCTCATGGAGCCCACGGTTGCCTGGCTTGGTCATGACTGGCTCATATGCTTTTCACACACACTGAGGTTTCACACACACACACACAGAAGTTCACACATGCTTCATCCGTCTGGCTACTTCATTGTTGTTGTTGTCATTGTTGCATGGTCATGGCTCATTACTGCACACCATTAAGCTTCTTCACCATTCACACACAAGGCCCCTCATGAAGTCGTTGGTCTCACTACCTGTCAGCTTTCGGCTCTGGTCACACTCTCCATCACAGACTCACTGGCGCTGGCCGACCTCCTGTCTGGGTCAGCTTCACACACACACTCATTGCCTGGCTAGATCCGGCGGTGGATGAGATCCACCTGTCTCATGATCCAAACGGCCGAGCCTGGCCCTGATCTCACATCCCGCCTCCGTCTGATCCTGCTGACTTTCTCTGAGAGGTTGAATTTTCACTAAGTCCCCAAATTGTTGCATATTTTGTTGCATTTTCATCATATCATAACTCTGCATCGTTGTTCAGATCCTTTTTTCTCTTCCGTTCGGTCCTAAGATCTCGGACGAGATCTCTGTTAGTGGAGGAGTGTTGTAGCACCCTGATTCGATGCGCTTAGGTGTCTGCCAGCTTATTCGTCAGTTTTGCTATGTCATGTGCTTGCATGTTGCACTTTGCCATGTCATCATCTGCATTTTATCATGTCATCATGTGCATTTCATTTTGCATACGTGTTCATCTCATGCATCCGAGCATTTTCCCTGCTGTCCGCTTTTGCAATCCGCACTCCTATGTCCCCTGGCGCCCTTTTTACCTCTTTTTCGTAAGGGGTTAGAACGGTCTCGAATGGACTGAGGTTTGTCAAGCTGCCTTGTATACCACCGTAGACCGCCTGTCTGTGTTTCGATCATTTGAGGTCGTTTGTACTCCAACGGTTAACTGGTAACCACAAAGCCTCTTTGTTTGCAGCCCAACTCCCTTTCTATGGGCCCAAACCCACCAAACTCCCTCCATGTTTCTCTCGTCGCTCGATCACGATCACAGGTCAAAACCGCCTCATTTGACTCTCCTAGCTCTCTCACCTATATAAACACCTCCTCCGACCATGGATGTTTCTGCAGATCAAACCTTAGTAATCGCTTCACACAAGGCTGGGACATGTCCAGCAGCTGCTGGACGCTTGCTGCTGCTGGTTCATGGAGCCCACGGTTGCCCGCTGGTCATGACTGGGTTCATATGTTTCATACACTGAGGTTTCACACACACACACACAGAAGTTCACACATGCTTTTCTTTCGCATTCCGGCTGGCTTACATTCATTGTTGTTGCTGTCATTGCTGCTTGTCAAGGCTCATTACTTCACACAAGGCTCCTCCATTCACACACAAGGCCCTCATGAAGTCGTTGGTTCTCACTACCATGGTCAGCTTCGCTGGTCACACTCTCCACTCACAGACTCGCTGGCTGGCTGGCCGATTCTCACACTGGCCTCACTTCTGGCCACACTTCATTGCCTCCGGCTAGATCCGGCGGGTGGATGAGATCCACCTGTCTCATGATCCAAACGGCCGAGCCTGGCCCTGATCTCACATCCCGCCTCCGTCTGATCCTGCTGACTTTCTTGAGAGGTTGAATTTTCACTAAGTCCCCAAATTGTTGCATATTTTGTTGCATTTTCATCATATCATAACTCACATCATTGTTCAAGATCCTTTTTTCTCTTCCGTTCGGTCCTAAGATCTCGGACGAGATCTCTTGTTAGTGGAGGAGTGTTGTAGCACCCTGATTCGATGCGCTTAGGTGTCTGCCATTATTCGTCAGTTTTGCCATGTCATGTGCTTGCATGTTGCACTTTGCCATGTCATCATCTGCATTTTATCATGTCATCATGTGCATTTCATTTTGCATACGTGTTCATCTCATGCATCCGAGCATTTTCCTGCTGTCCGCTTTTGTAATCCGCACTCCTATGTCCCCTGCCCCCTTTTTACCTCTTTTTCGTAAGGGTGTTAAACGGTCTCGAATGGACTGAGGTTTGTCAAGCTGCCTTGTATACCACCGTAGACCGCCTGTCAAGTTTCGATCATTTGAGGTCGTTTGTACTCCAACGGTTAACTGGTAACCACAAAGCCTCTTTGTTTGCAGCCCAACTCCCTTTCTATGGGCCCAAACCCACCAAACTCCCTCCATGTTTCGGTCGCTCGATCACGATCACAGGTCAAAACCGCCTCATTTGACTCTCCTAGCTCTCTACCTATATAAACACCTCCTCCGACCATGGATGTTTCTGCAGATCAAACCTTAGTAATCGCTTCACAAGGCTTGACATGTCCAGCTGCTGGACGCTTGCTGCTTGCTCATGGAGTTTACGGCTGCCTGCTGCTTGGTCATGACTGGTTCATATGCTTGTCATCATACACTGAGGTTTCACCACACACTTCACACAGAGTTCACACACATGGCTTTCATCTGGCTGGCCATATTTCATTTGTTTCACATTGTTGCTGGTCATGGTTCATTACTTTTTACTTGGCTGCTCCTCCGCTTCACACAAGGGCCCCTCATGAAGTCGTTGGTCTCACTACTGCCGCTTCTGGCCCTGTCACACTCTCCATCACAGACTCACTGGCTGGCTGCCTGATTCCTGTCATGGCTCACTTCTCCACACACTTGCTCGGCTAGATCCGGCGGGTGGATGAGATCCACCTGTCTCATGATCCAAACGGCCGAGCCTGGCCCTGATCTCACATCCCGCCTCCGTCTGATCCTGCTGACTTTCTTGAGAGGTTGAATTTTCACTAAGTCCCCAAATTGTTGCATATTTTGTTGCATTTTCATCATATCATAACTCACATCATTGTTCAGATCCTTTTTTCTCTTCCGTTCTGGTCCTAAGATCTCGGACGAGATCTCTTGTTAGTGGAGGAGTGTTGTAGCACCCTGATTCGATGCGCTTAGGTGTCTGCCAGCTTATTCGTCAGCCTTTGCTATGTCATGTGCTTGCATGTTGCACTTTGCCATGTCATCATCTGCATTTTATCATGTCATCATGTGCATTTCATTTTGCATACGTGTTCATCTCATGCATCCGAGCATTTTCCCTGTCCGCTTTGCAATCCGCACTCCTATGTCCCCTGCGCCCTTTTTACCTCTTTTTCGTAAGGGTGTTAACGGTCTCGAATGGACTGAGGTTTGTCAAGCTGCCTTGTATACCACCGTAGACCGCCTGCTGTTTCGATCATTTGAGGTCGTTTGTACTCCAACGGTTAACTGGTAACCACAAAGCCTCTTTGTTTGCAGCCCAACTCCCTTTCTATGGGCCCAAACCCACCAAACTCCCTCCATG
>JAHIAM010015307.1:0-18007 GCA_021605205.1 Aegilops longissima | reverse complement strand
ATGAAAAATTATCGAAAAATTCAATCTATCCATCTGTACTAGTTTCATGCATGACAAACCAACTTATACATGCTGTATAAGTGAAACTCTAAATGGCATTTATAAGAGCTTATTTGAATTGCATTTGAACCTTTGGTTCAAATGGACTTCATTCAAATCAATACCAGTTGCATTAACTCAAACAGCATCACATCTACATGCCATGTTCATGCATCATATTGTTGCATATGATTGTGTATTGATTGCCGCACTGCTCCTTCTCGATAGGTCCCGCCCGAGACGCTCCAGAGTACTGCCTCATGAAGCGTGCCTCCTTGTTGATTTACCAGCAAGCAAATCCCTTGTTCATTCCGACATAATCCTACTCTCGCCTCCTGCTCTCGCTATTGCATTAGGACAACAACGATTCATCTCGCTACTTTGTGTCAGGTAGTTGAACCCATTCCTCTCATGACCTGTCATTGCCACAAGAATAGTTAAAACCCACTAGCATGTGTAGGAGTTGATTGAGCCATGTTGTGTTCCTACCATGCTATGCCTGCTATTGCTTAGAGTTGTGTCAGTCTGATTCATTGGGAATGAATTGGAGTACAGTTCTATGTTCCGATGTCGAGAGTGAAGTGTGTGAACACGATTTGGTAAAGGTAGTGTGAGAGGCCATGTAGGAGTACATGGTGGGTTGTCTCACCGAACCGCCCTGCAATCGAGTTCTATGTATGTTGTCCAATGACTCGATACTACCACACATTGTTCCTAACTCAATCTCTCGACTTATTAATCAACTTGATCTCGCCGTGAGTCGCAACTAGTTTCGTGTTTGTAGGTAGTGCTATTTTTCTACCAAGTGGCACCCGCAGGTGGGCTTGGGACAGATTAGGCATGTGGCACGGTGTACCAAGTGGCACCCGGATGGTGGGCTTGGGAACCCTGCTCACATCGCTTGGGGTCGTGGAGCGACACCCCGCCGGATCTCCTATGGATGGAACCTAATAGGCGATAAGCCCGACTAGAGTCTTGTGTGGTTAGTCGTCGTACGACACCTCGCCAAAGCTTCCGCTTGAAGGTTGCCGAGATACATGACGGTATATGGCGTAAGTGGCGTAGAGCGGTGAAGAAGTACACCCGCAGGTTATCATGATCTATTCAATAGCCGTGTCCTCGTTATGGACTTCTTGGATGCTTACGTGGTACATAGACAACTTGAAGTGGATACTCTAAAATGCTCAAGACAAGTGTGAGTGCTATGGATGGCCTTCGTATGGAGACGGAATGAATCCGTAGTAGTGTATTGATGTGGTGATTAGTGGACCTGTACATTGTCTCACCTCAAGAGTTTCTTGTAGTCGAGAAGATAGCCACAGAGTCAAAGCTGGCTTGTGCAACTAAACTCCACATTACCTTTTGACACTAATGCATGTATGATAGGATCTCGATGTAAGTCTTGTGAGTACCTTTGTACTCACGTTGTTTTATTTATGTTTTGCAGCGGAGACTTCGGTCTTACTAGTAGTTCCGCTTGACTTCATTGAGTAGCTTGTTACCTCAGCTACGATCTTGTACCTGGGAGGGTCTTTAGATAGTCGCTTTCAGCCTTTTCTTTTGTAGTTGTCTCAGATTCGACATGTAATGCTTCCGCTTGTTGTTTGTATGTTTCAATGATGGGTCATGTGACCCTGCTTGTACTTATTGCTATGTGGCTCTTCCGAGCCTTTATCTATATGAGTTTGCTATGTTGTGATGCCATGTTGTACAGCACATACTTGCATGTTATGCGACGGTAACTTGTATTGCTATGTGTGGGATCCACAACCTAGTTGTTTATCCTTGGTAGCCTCTTATGGGGAAATGTAGTCTCGTGCTTCGAGCGATAGTAGTCCGCTATGCCCGGTTCACGGAGTCCTGCTAGCCAAAGACTACCGCTTGACACTTGACCGCCGGCATGTGTTTCACTTCGCTTATGTCTGTCCTTCGGGAAATGTCACGTGTATTCGGAGTCCCGCTTAGCTCGCTACAGCCCGGATACCGGAGTCCTCATAGCCCAAAGCTACAGCCCAATATATACGCTGATGACCGACATGCTCGATGTGATTCATGCCTGTCCCCATAGGTTAGCGCCGCTTGGGTTCATTTATCAGTCATGTCCGGTTCTTTGTATATGGATAGCTACACTATCATATACGTGAGCCAAAAGACTTAAACGGTCCCTGCCATGGTAAGGCGACACCCGTGGGGATACCGTGCGTGAGGCCGCAAAGGATATGATGTGTTACATGCTAGATCGGTGACTTAGGATCGGGTCCCGACATCCTCAAGGCCGCCTCTTTTCGCCACGTATCGCGGCGCTACCGTTATGGATTGTGACGTGATTGTTCGGGCTTCATCAAGGTCACCGGAAGCTACCCCATATAAAGCGCTGACCGGGCATTTTAACAGCAAGGCCCTCAGATTCTCCTCTCTCCGCTTCCAAAACTTTCGCCACGCCTCCGTCTCAGCCCAAATAAGCTCGGTACTTTTCTCGCCGCTACTATGGTGAAGGATAAGACCACCGAACGGGTGAAGAGACGCGCGGAAGGCTGGGAGAGCGCCAATGTATGTGTTCTTCGCGTCCAAGCTGCCACAAAAGCTGGGTCCAAATAGATCGATCCTGGCCGACTATCACTGAAAGATTCTGCACCGATTTGGCTAACGGCGACTGATCCCCATGGGTTTGGCGAGGCTTCCGGCACGGAGTGGCAACTGCAGCCGAAGAGGGTGAGTGCACCCTCCGGCCACCCACGAGATAGGGGGTTTTCTCGCTGGCCAAATCCTTTTTTTCCGGGTTTCTGAACTTTTGGTGCAACTCCACCATTTCACCCCAAACTCCATTGTGTATCTTGTTGCTTGCTTGGCTCGCGAGAATTTCTTGGTTGTTTAACGATTGGGGTCTTTTCACATATTCAATTGCCGCTTCCCACGGTGAAGAAAACGAGCCCGAATGACGAGAGGACCAAGTAATCCAAATGTGGGGACTGGGTCCGAATGAGGGGAAGAGCGCCTTTCCAGCTATGACTTCTCGACCTTGCTAGAGGGTGGCAATGCATTTGTTTTACCGCCAAAGACCAGCCAGTCGACTGGCTCCTCCTTTCTCCATGAGTCGGTTTAATGCCATCTTCCCCAAGGTGTTACCAGAGGAGAAGGCCCAAGTAAAGCTGCCGACGGAGCGCAGTAGTCCAGCTTATTCACATGGGGTGACCGCATGGATCTTCTGAGGTTTTTCCCGACGGGCGATTCAGCCACTCCAATACCGAGGTCATCCGATGTGGATGAGCTTCACGGGATGATACCACTCGGTCCATCCGGAGGAGGTTGATGATGCCATATCGAGAAGTGGATGACTGCCATCACAGGAATAAAGACAACCTCAAGTGAGCTAGGAGGATTCCACCATCGAGCAGAGTTACCAATCGTGACAAGGTATCGCCGCTATCTCCGATCGTGTGATTCTCATGCATTCATTCTGTTTTGATGTCACTAACGACTTTCACCTTGTTTTGTTGTCTTCAGGTCACCACCGAGATGTACTCGGCGCCCAACGGGGCGCAGGGAAACAGCCAAGAAGAAGAAGGAAGTGAGGCGTAGAGTCCGAGAAATGGGAGTCCAACCAAGCAGGAGGATGAGAGGAGGATGGCTCTGGGATGAGGAGGAGGAGGAAGAAGAGGAGGAAGACGCTTCACCTCCTCGCCGAGGGGAGGTCCAAGTTGACGATGACCCGCGGCCGGGCGCTGGTAGTTGTTAGCCACCGCCGTCGATAAGCTTACCTAGGACAATCTCTCCCGCTACGATCGAGAAGCCGCCAAGCAACCCTTCGAGCGACGCCACAAAGCCGGGTGAAGGCCTCGCCTAAGATGCTAATGGTCATCCCCACCATCTCCGGTGTAACCAATGTAACCTTGTATTTCTTTTTCAACATGAGTGAACTTTTGGTCGATTGATGACCTGATCAGCCGACTCTTGAAATTCATAATACCGCTACCTCCGAGACTTCAGCCAAGCACGATGATCGTGAATGGAGGATGCATACTCCAATCTTGGTAAGATCTCCGAGGTTTCACTTTAGTCATCTGAGCTTTTTAGTCGATTGGGCTTCATGTTTACTTCGATCTTCTCGTAGGTTCCGCCACGCCATTGATCTCCCGGCGATGATGAGGAAGCGCCATTGAGGAAGAGGAGGAACAAGAAAGTGCTCACGGCAAGGCTGCTCAAGTCACGCCGACTCGAGACGCTGATTTCGAGGGAGGCAACCCACTCGACTTCAGATCTTTTGTTGTATCACGACAAGTGCCCGACTCCACTTCACGATCGCTGATCCACCATCTCTCTTTGCTACACACCACATCCCGAAGACCAAGTAAGTGCCGCTAGGAGGCCATACCGCAGGGATCATGATGGAGCAGGTGAAAGCGCTCGAGAGGCAAGTTAGCGCCTATGATGCCAAGACAAATTTCCGTAGCAATGTCCAAGTAAGTCACCGTCATTGCTTTGTTAGGATATACTATCTCAAACTGCTTTCTTTCCGAGATTTATATCCGCACACCCACCGGGTGTGTGTGTCGCTTGAACTTTTGTGGGGGCACGGTGCACCTAATCGGGTAGTCCTCGAGATTATGGTCGACTGCGCAAAATGCTATAGTCTTTATGTCGGTGATTCTTCACCTAATTGACTAACGCTTCCAATGGAATCAGAAACCGGTGGGGCACGCCAAGGCACCCACTAGTAGTCCCCGAGACTATGGTCGATCAAGGCGCTGATTTATAGTCTAAAGAACTGTTTTTTTCTCAAGGCTGACCACGACAATTAGCCATGTTTTTAGAATCATAACTTTTCGCCTCTTTTGGTCGATCGACGAATAAATTGGTAAACCAGTGGGGGCACGAGTGCACCCACTGGTGGAGTCCCTTTAGACCATCAATGTTTTTATTCTAATCGTAGTCTTAGAAATGCTACTATTTTTCCTTAGTCACCTAAGTGATCTGCCTTTGATGTCTTTCGCTGGTTGACTCTTTTAGAAATCTTGCAGCTTGTGGCTCGCTATACTAAGTTAGAGAAAAGCAGATTCAGCTCAACCTCGATTTTAAACTTGCTCAGAGAATTTGGTGGTATGCAAAAGGATGAAGCAAAAGGTATGGCTGGTGAGAATTTTGATTTCGCCGCTGTTTTTCTCGCTTCATTCTCAACTCGTTTCATTGTTGCTTTGGTGATAAACCGAAGAGACTTTGAAGAAGAAGGACTTTGACCGCAGAGAGGCACGGAAGGCGGCTTTGGAGAAAACAGTCTAAAGAGAAGCTTGCTCACCGACAAACTTGAAGAAGAAAATGCTGTTGAAAGCCTCTTGACGCAAGCTAACAAGGAAGTCAACGATCGAAGAACGACAAGAATGTTCATTCGATACACACATTACGGGAAGCTAAACGACCGAGATTTATCTTGAGGGTTCGCCAAGAAGTCGCTTCTCATGCTTGAAGGTAATCTTTTATCCAACTGCCTTGCTCTCACACCGCTCATCACATGATCTTCATTTTGAGTCCGAGTTGTGTTTTCGAATTCTGCCAAAACTTTGAAGAAGAAACCACCGAGTGGAAACCAGCTTGGACCCCATCAACTCTCCCTGAAGGACGGTTGCATGAACCACCGAGTCTCGTGGTTGCTAGCGCAGGATTATCTTGCTCGATTGAAAGTTGCAGTGCATGGATCGACCTCCGCCGAATGCATCTCCGCACGACCTTGAATCGATGACTCGACTGAATGAGATTCCAAGTCAATGCAAGAATGGAAGAAGTCATCCGCCAGTGTGGTGCTGATGTTGCTCATCTCCGTTCGTGTCCATCGCAGAAGCGTAAGAGGACAAGTTGGTGTCTCTCAAGCAATACCGGAAGCACGACTTGCATCTTTTATGGAGACTTTCATCGCTGTCGCTACCCGTGATTGTCGACGGAATCGAATTCTAATTAGCTTTGTTGCACTTCCAGCCTCCGCCGGAGGAGTAAAAACTTCTAAGTCCCACTTAAATTTGTCTCGAATGCCGAGTGGTTTCAGAATCGATAAACTTTAACAGTGCTTAACGTTGAGCCCTTTGGATCCGAGAGGACATTTATCCGAACTTGGTTTTCCTTTTAACATGCTTTGCTTGCATTCGAGAGAACTTTATTCCTCATTCGAAGATATTCCGCTGAAATTCCAATCGACTTGTGCTTCATCTATCCTGTAGAGGTAAAACAGATCATGATCGACCTTGTCGCCCCACGGATCGGGACGAACTGCACGTTGGTTTGTGGCTAAGTTCAAGGAGGAGGTTCCAATGACCTGCACCTCGTCAGCCCTTGTGGATTGGGATGGACCGCAAGTTGTACTTGTATGGGTCTCAAGGAGGAGGCAGCCCACCCACCTCTGCCGCCCTTATGGATTGGGATGAATTTTCACGAAGTAGCACTGGTGGCGGTTGAGCCTCCGAGTGAGGTTTGCTTCACTGTAGGATTTTTACTTAGGAGAGCACTGGCTGGCAGTTAAGCCCCTGAGTGGGAGGTTTGCTTCCACTGGAGGATTTTATTACTTAGGCAAGCACTCGCAGCAGCAAGCCTGAGTGGGAGGTTTGCTTCCACTGGAGGATTTTTATTACTTAGGCGCAGCACTGGTTGTAGTAAGCCCGAGGGAGGTTTGCCTCCACTGTAGGATTTTTATTACTTAGGCAGCACTGGCTGTAGCAAGCCTCCCGAGTGGGAGGTTTGCTTCACCCCTGAGGATTTTATTACTTAGGCGAGCACTGGCTGTGGCAAGCCCCCGAGTGGGAGGTTTGCTTCCACTCAGTGGATTTCTATTACTTAGGCGCAGCCTGGCTGCAGTTAAGCCTCCCGAGTGGGAGGTTTGCTTTCCACTGTAGGATTTTTATCACTTTGGATGTTTTAAGGCTAATCCCTGGCTGTTGAAGCCCCGAGTGAGGGGCTCACCACTCTGCAGGTTTGAATACTTAGGTGAGTACTTGACTGCAGCTAAGCCCGAGTGGGAGGCTGGCTCGCCACTGAGGAATTTGGATACTTAGGCGAGTACTTGACTGCAGCCTAAGCCTCCGAGGGAGGCTGGCTCGCCACTGTAGGATTTTGGATACTTAGGCGAGTACTTGACTACAGCAAGCCTCCGAGTGGGAGGCTGGCTCGCCACTGCAGGATTTTGGATACTTAGGCGAGTACTTGACTGCAGTTAAGCCTCCGAGTGGGAGGCTGCTCGCCACTCAGAGGATTTTGGATACTTAGGCGAGTACTTGACTGCAGCTTAAGCCTCCCGAGTGGGAGGCCGCTCGCCACTCTAGAGGATTTTGATACTTAGGCTAAACGGATTCAAGAAGCCCCCGAGTGAGAGACCGACTGCACTCCTGAAAGGATTTTTTACAAACTTAGGCTTAATCGGATTCACTTAAGCCACCCACCGGGGTGATTTCAAAAAAAAGCAATAACAATCACCGGAAAATTATAACATTCTTGTCTTGGATAAACAAACTAAAAAAGTACTTTTATTACATCTCAACCAAGTGAGTTTTTAGTGTAAAGGGGCGGAGCAGCTCCGCTGCTCCAAGTTGAGGCTCGCCGATCCGGGCGATCGACGCTAGTAGAGATGATATGCCCTGCCAGGAGGACTCTCGTGACGATGAAGGGACCTTCCCAAGTGTGAGCAAGCTTGTGGTTTCATGATCCAATGAGGACCAAATCTCCTCTTGGAAGGCTCGATCACATTTCGGCATGGAATGGACGCAAGTCTTGTCGATAGATAGTCGAGCGGATCAAGGCCATCTCTCTCTTCCAAGAGGTCGACTGATCTTGCCGGGCTTGTTCCGCTTTCTTCGTGAGTATAGCTCGACTCGAGGCGACAGAAGGTGTCACCGGCAGAACTGCCACCCATAGACCAGAAGAATGGAGTTCTCCTAGTCGATCGATTAGGAGTGGTCCTCAATCCTCGAGAACTGATGGAAGTTCGTCGACCCAAGCCCGCCATGCGGTTTGAGATCACGATCAGCCGAGGTTTTAGCCCTTTGAGAATGAGGCCGCTTGCACGCTCGCTTGTCCATTCGACCGAGGATGAGCCATCAGCATAGTCAATTCGCTGCCTTGAGAGGTGCAGTAAGGCTTTGAACTTGTCATTATTGAAGTTTGACCCATTGTCGGTGATGATGCTATATGAACTCCATATTCGAATATCAACTCTCCGATGAAACCGATAGCAGCATGCATCGAGGTTCTTGATGGGCTTGGCTTTGATCCACTTGGTGAACTTGTCGATCGCTACTAGCAAATGGATGAAACCGCTCGCCAGCTTCAACGGGTCCAATCATGTCCAATCTCCAAACAGCTAAGGGCCAAACGAGTGGAATGGTCTTCAAGGCTGAGGCTGGTTTAAAGCATGTTGAATAGAACCGACATCCTTCACACTTGTCGACTATTTCTTTTGCCATTTCATTTGCTTTGCCAAGAAATCCCGGCCGGTATGTTTTAGCCACAATGGTCCGGAGGACGATGATGGCCACAGTCCCCGAGTGGATATCCTCAAGAATTATCTCGACCTTCTTCTCGCGTGATACACTTCTCGCCGACTCCAGCCGCTTTCTCGCATAATTGTCCTTGATCAGAAAGGCCTTGGATCGACGGATGATCGTCGAGCCTTCTTCATTCTCTCGGAGCTCTTCAGGATATATGCGATGTAACGCACCGTCTAATGGAGTAATGACCACAACTTCCATAATCAGGTCGAACTACCGGGACCTCAACTTCAATGACATTGGCACTCTTTTGCTGCGGGCTTCTTCTCGGAAAGGATCCTCCCGACCGATGGAGCATGAATGTGTTCCAAAATACATCACTGGAATGGCTTCCTCTGACCCTATCTTCGCCAAATCATCCGCAGCTTGATTTTTCACCGGGTATATGATGAAGCTCTAACCTCAATTTCTCCTCCTTTCTCATCAGACATAATAACTGTCATACTTCACATCCCACTCCTTCATCACTTGATTAACAACCAGATCTGTCGCCATAGACCATAAGGTGACGGACGCCGAGTGAAATGGCCATGCGCAACCCACAGGAGTGCTTCATATTCCGCTCATTGTTGGAAGAATCAAAGTGAATCTGAGAACATACTTGAGCCTATCTCCTCGGGGAAACCAATACAACCCTACACCGTAACCGCTCAAAGATCTTGGAACCATCGAAAACATAGTCCAATGTTCCGAGTGAACTTGGGTCGAAGGCTGCTCACCACTTGGCGAGGAAATCTGCTATTGCTTGGGACTTGATGGCTTCTCGAATTTGATATCAAGGGAAGGAGTTCAATCCCATTTTGCCACCTCACGCTTGCATTCTGTTATGAAGAATTTCCGACAAAGGGCTGCCGACAACGAATGGAATGATCAGAGAAATAATGAGCAACCTTCTTCGTGGTCATATAGATCCCATAAACAAGCTTCCGAGAGTGAGGGTATCTTTTCCTTCTTCTTCCCGGCCGACCGTAAGTACGGCATCGACGACTTTGTCCAGTGGTTGCAATGTAGCAAAGAAAGGCCTTGCTGATTGGAGCAGCAAGCACCTATTGTGGAGAGCAGCTTTGAGCTCGCAAACGCTGCATCAGCCTTCTAGAGTCCACTCAACTTGTCCGATTTCTTCATCAGCCTAAAGAGGCAATGCCTTTTCACCGAGGCGAGATGAATCGACTTAAAGTGTCCAAGCATCCAAGAAGTTTCGACATCGCACACGCATTGCATGCCCCATTCGGAGTATGGTGCCAACCTTTCTCGTTAGCATCGATTCTCGCCTAAACGAAAACCGAGTAACTTTCCACCAGAACTCCAAATGTACACTTTGCTGGATTGCTTGATATCATACCTCCCGAGATTGGCAAATGTTTCAGCAAGGTCACCAATAAAGTTGGAACCCTTCGATTCTCGACCACTATATCATCCATGTATGCTTCCACATTCAATCGATTTGAGTGAGCAAACACTTCAATCATCCTCATGAATGTGGCCCGCATTCTTGAGACCGAATGGCATGGTGACATAACAGAAGCACCTTAATGGAGTGATGAACGCCTGTTTTATCTCATCGGGTCCATATGCACGGATCTGATGGTACCCGGAATAGGCTCAAAAAGACAACCCTCGTGATCCCGCAGTTGAGTCGACTATTTGGTCGATGCGAGGAAGAGGAATGATCTTTCGGCAGGCCCGATTGATATGCTTGAAATCGATGCACATGCGCTAACGACTTGTCCTTCTTGGGGACCATGACAACGCTACAGCCACTCAGTGGTAGATCTCTCGATGAACTCGCCGCTAAGAGTCGAGCCACCTCCTCGCCAATGGCCTTTCTTCTTCCCGACGGCGGACCAAGATACTCTTTTAACTGGTTTAAATTTTGGGTCGACCAGAGGTGATGCTCACCAGCCCCTGAATACCCGGCATGTCGCGAGGCTTCCATGCAAAGATGTCCCGGGCTCACGGAGGAACCGGATGAGCGCTTCTTCCTATTTTGAGTCGAGGTGGTTGAGATGTTGGTCGGAGCAGCATCGACAGCCGGGTGAATGTGAACCTGTTTCGCCTCGCCACGATCGAATGTCGACCAGAAGCGGCTTCTTAGCTCGCAACAAATCACTCGGATCGCAGTTTTTCGACATTTGTAGCTCTACCATCGCCAACCGAGCATCGGGCGATCTTAGAGCCTTCGAAGTTCCTTCTTCCGACCGCGATGTTGATCACGCCTTGGGACCAGTGCATCTTCGCTTAAGATACACGAATATGGTCGGGCCATGAAACGCATAAGCTGGTCTCTCCTGCAATAGCGTGATAAGCGCCTGAAATCCACGACTTCAAAGGTCAACTTTTCTTCCGGAAATGCTTTGAATCACCAAAACTACATCAAGAGCAATTTGCCGAGTGACTCAATTTTCTTCCGTGAATGACCTCGAAGCTCATGTTATCGGTACCAAGTCCGACATCGGAATGCCCATCCCTTTCAACGCCTCTCGCGTGATAATATATTCAAACCACTACCACCATCCATCGTGACTTTGGTCACCGAGTGCCTTCGACAACCGGGTCGACCACTCAATGTTCTCCTGTGGGTGGCAACAAAGCGCCGTGATCGACGGGTCAATGTGGTGGCGATCCGGGACCATTTCAGATAATTGGGAGTCGCCGAGCAACCAAGTTTACTCCGATTGATAACCTTCAATCGATTTTTTGCTTTACATCAGAAAATCATCGTGGTGGAATTCGACAGTGGATATCCACCATCATCGCTATCTCTATCCTCAACTTTGTCCGCTCCTTATCCTTATCCTTGGGTTGTTTCCTTGAACCGCTGAATCAAGAGCCGACATCGTCGAAAGTGGTATGTTTCGTAAATGAGTTTACCTCTTCATCTTTCTTTGTATGAATATGACATGGTAAATCCAACACGCCGCTCCCATCCTGGTCTTTCACCTTCTTAGGGTTCCAAGGACTCTTGGTTCCCTTGAACTTTCCTCGGGTCTCGCCAAGGTTTCCGGAGTCACTGGCTCGCTTTTATGCTCGCTCCGACTGAATTTCCTCCACGGTCTCATTACGCGCTGATTTATATTTACCAATTCGAGCCGATCCTTCTTCACCATTTGCATATTTGTGGCAACCCATCATCCGACTCGTGGTCATATCTCCGTTCACCAAATTTCAAACTCAATTTTCGTTTGACGCCTTTCCTGAAGGCACAGTATCGCTCGGTGATCGACATTCTCGATCGGTGGTGCAAAGTGATCCACCGATGTAATCTCTAAGGTTTCACTCGACTTTGCACGCACGATCGCAACTCACAAACCCACGGGTCGCTTGCAAGTTCCTTCAAAACCCGACAAACACTGGGCAAGATCTTCCCAAGTGTAAATATCACGGTGCTAATCGATTCAACCACGCCGGCTGAACCCTCCAACATAAGGTAAATGCTTCATGGCTACCTCATCGCTAGCACCGCTGATCTGAACCGCCACTGTAATCTTTCAAGCCAGGGTCAGGCTTGGATTCTCCAAGGAACTTGCCGACTCCAATGCCAACCTAAAGTTGGGAGGAATCACGCGCCCCGATGGCTCACGAAACACTCGTCCCGAGACATGTACTCTACTACCGAAGGAACATCTCTATCATGGCTGCTTCGGTGAGCTCTCCTCGGCCGACCAAACCTTGAACGATAATGGATCTCGTGATCAAAGCCTGGTTTCTCGGGTCGACCGGAACTCTTCGCCAAAGACTGCTTTACGCCTGTCGCCCCGCCGCCGAGGAGCGTATGATCCACCCCTTGGGGAGGAGGGCACTCGACGTCAATCGCTATGTATCGAATCGGTCCTCATACTGCTCGCGCCCTTGTATTGATCATCACGCCGCCCCCACGCTCCTCACGGGCCATCTTGACTATGGGCCGACTAGAATGAATTCGCAGCGACGGATCGGCTGTGAACCTCGCTCGCGATCGATAAAACTGAGTTTTGATCTCTCGTCACCGGAGCAAACCGACGGTTGCAAACCTCTACCGCCTCCGACCGAAGGCTGAATTGACTTCGCTATACGGGCGGCAGCTGCTAAATTCTGAATCGGAGTTCGATACCTCGTTGGCGGTTAAGAGCCAAGCGCCGATCGGATTTCGAACCTCGATCACAGACGCTGCCGAGTACTCGCTGAAGATTCTCTCAATGGTGCGCCAGTTGGCTAAGCGCGCATCCTCCAAGGCGTGAGCTCGGTCCAACGATAGAGGTGAAGTGCATCCATGTTCGACGACGGCTCCTCCTCGAGCGAAGTGAGGGACCGCAAGTACTCTTCGCGGGCTTGCACCGGATCGCTTCCACCGCCACATTCGCTGGCGCGGTGAATCCAGGGGACCGCGGGTCCATCGACCATCGTAACCTCTCGCCGGTCATCGCTATCGCGATTCGACGCTGTCCCCACGGAGCCACCAACAGTCGAATAAAGCCAGAGAGATTCGCCGGCCTGATCGCCGCTACTTTGGGGATGGCCGATCAAGGGCCACCGCGATGCCTCACCCACCGCTGAAGCCTCGATCGACCGGAACGCTTATGCCGGTGGGAGACCGGGAGTGAAGATAACAGGAGCGACCCATACCTGGTCGACGGTTGCCGCAGAGGACGCCATGACACATGCGCGCTGCGCCGCCTCCTGGATGGGGAGCGCCCACGCCGAAAGTGCAGCCTCCGGTTGCCGGAGTCGTCGCATTTAACGGAGTGCACCGAGACGGATCTCGTGGCCGCCGACTGAACTCCACCAAACCATGATGCCGAGCTCGAGAGAATCCCAACTTCCAACACCGCTAGAACACCCGCCCCACTTGCAGGCGCCAACCGTGGGTTCTAAGTCCCGATAAAGAGAATGGGGGTAGGTATGGAGAGGCAAGATCCTAGCTATGGAGTAGTTGTATACTAAAGGATTTACGAGTTCAGCCCTTCTGAGGAAGTAACAGCCCCACGCCTCGGAGCCCGGAGGCGTCATCGGATTATCTCGCAGATGTGTTACAGGTGCTAACCTTCTACTGTGGAGGGAGGTGGCTTATATAGAGCTGCGCCAGACCCAGCCAGCCCCATGTAGAGGGTTTAAGGTGCAAAGCTAGGCGCATCGTAATGCCTACATAAAGTGTCATTACATAAAGACTATTTAACTACATACCATTTGGACACCGAAAGGCTCTTGGACCTTGGTGGTCGAGTGGGTCTTCATAGTCGAGTGTCTTTGGATCTGTGGAGGAAGCCTACCAGTCGATCGAAGGCTGCTTCTCTTGTGAATGTCCTGTGGAGGGTACCTTTAGGCAGGTCTATGACCTACCCTGTACATGACTTCACGCGACCAAGTCTGTGAAGGTTTGGAAGTCGCTCAAGACTTACCACGAGTGATTGGATGAGGTCCGTGTGACCTTAGTTCAAGGAGAATACGGTGAGGACTTGGTGTCCTGAGCTGCGTTCAGCGACGGGTGTCCGGACTGTGTCCTCGAGTTTAAATACTCAGCCGCTCCAACCGACGCATAACCGAGACAAGCAGCTTGAACTGGTCTACCAAATCATTGTCTTCACTGCTTATCTGGTTCTATTTCCTCAACTCTTTCATTTCCTCACATCGTGTTGAGTGTTTGTTCATATCTTGTTTGAAGACTTTGATCAAGACTTTCAATTTCTCGCCCAATTTCTTCACCTGCTTTGTCTTCATCTTGTGTTATCCCGTGATTATGCTTTCAGACTGTGATTGTCTTCATTTCATCATGATGACCATGCCTCGTATTCTGTTATGCTTACTCGAGTACTTATTCACGTAAGTAGTTCTTCGCTTAGGAATTTCCTCACCAGCAAATTCCTCAATGAAGAATTCATAAAATCGCCTATTCACCCCCTCTAGTCGATATAACGCACTTTCAGTGTGATGCCCGCAAGCTTCTGGTCGGTGACCTGTTCAATATGTTGATAGCGGTCAAGCACAGCTCGCCTCGTAACGCACAACACATCCATGGCCTTCATGAGGCTGCGCGCCATTTCAACCACGATCGGTTCTCGCCGATGACTCCATTCTCTGGGAGAGTACGGTGCCGCATGTGTTCCTCTCAATCCTCATCGCAGAGGTGGCAATTCAGCTGAGGTGAACTCGCACGTGTCGCAGGAGCACCGGAGCTTGACACTTTGGCCACGCCACCCCGCTTTGAAGTTCTTGGCTTGTTCATGCTAGCTCAAGCTGATCTCCGACTCTGAGTGTCGGTGTCAAACCGGCGGATCTCGGTAGGGGGTCCCAACTGTATGCCTAGGCGGATGGTAACAGAGACAAGGGACACGATGTTTTACCCAGGTTCGCCCTCTTGATGGAGGTAAAACCCTACGCCCCTGCTAGATTAATATTGATGATGTGTGTTACAAGAGTGGATCTACCACGAGATCAAAGAGGCTAAACCCTAGAAGCTAGCCTATGGTATGATTGTTGTTCCTCCCACGGACTAAAACCTCCGGTTTATATAGACATCGATAGGGTTAGGGTTACAGAGTCGGTTACAATGGTAGGAGATCTACATATCCGTATCACCAAGCTTGCCTTCCACGCCAAGGAAAGTCCCATCCGGACACGGGACGAAGTCTTCAATCTTGTATCTTCATAGTCTTGGAGTCCGCCGATGATGATAGTTCGCTATCCGGACACCCCTAGTCCGAACTCCCTCAAGAGCCTGAACCAGGCTTCAATGACGATGAGTCCGCGCGTTGATTGTCTTCGCATTGCGAGGCGGGTTCTCCTCCAACACTTCATAGAAGGTTTTGAACACAAGGATAGTGTCCGCTCGCAAAACAAGTTCCACATAACATCCGTAGAGAGAATAATTTTGCACAGATCTCGACGTATTCCGCGGGCGTGACATCACACCACGGCCAGGCCTTTACATGAATCGCTTTTTATTGTTCCACCTCAGCGTGTTTAGCGAGGCGAAGTTTCCTTGGCACGCCTTATCAAAGCGTAGATCGTGCCCCTTATTCCGAGATTCTCATCAATACGGACATGGGTAACCCAACCATGCCCATTGGCCTGCCTTCTCTATCGGCGCAGTCCTAATCGACCACGGGTGGGCTCTTGGTATTCAAGCTCTTTATAATGAGACCAAGGCCCTCTTCTTCTTTACACCTCCATCGAAGTTCGCTCACGCTCGAGTTCCAACACCCAAAGCTTCAGATTCAGCGCTCGGACTTTCGACGATGTCCGCTCCGACCAGACGGCCGATGGATGTCTTCCTCCATCACAGAAGAAGATGTGCTAAAGCTGCGAGACGCCTGTATCTAACCGCGAGATCTTGTATAGGCTGCCTGCTCCAGTGGCAGGTCATTCCCACTCCTGAGCCCGGCGAGAACATGGTGTTCGTGTCCCACTTCCTTCGGGTTTAGGCTTCCCGACGGACCCCTTTGTGCGGGGCTCATGTTTTATTATGGGCTTAATTTCCATGACTTGAACTGAGTCCATCCTCCATATCTCGCCATTCATTGTCGATGTGAGGCCTTCCTCCATATTACCCCCACTTTGGATTGTGGCTCAAGACCTTCAAGGTGGAGCCAAAATGATCGAGGGGCAACAAGCACAGCAGGAGGGGCGGTCATAAGCAAATGTGCCGACGCTCCATGGCCCGAGGGCTCTTTTCAAGAGGAGCTTGGTTTGTGGCAACGGGAGTGGTTTTATATCACCGCCCTGTGGGCACCAAATGGGCGGCGCCCTGCCTTCCGCCAGTCCACCACAGCGGCTGGCATCATGGGTCAACAAGGCTCGACTGGGGCCGCCCAGGACGCTCTCGCTGCAGGGCCGCATTCGAGATCTCCATGAAAGAGGGATCAATCTGGCTGGTGGCGCAGGTTATGGTGATCCGCGCCTCAGCCCTGCAGAACGCCGCCTCCGCTGTGGGAATTCAACCGAGGGACCACGAGCCTCCAAAATTTTGTGGGCATGACGCCTGTGGAGATGTATAAACTGTTCTTCGGATCACAAGAGAAGTGTCCGGACTTGACCGAGGACGCAGGACTAAGCTGCAATCGCCCATATGCTCAAGTAAGTAATCCCAGAACCGGACAAGCTGTTCATCCATTTATTTTATATATATGCCCTTTAAAGGAGCCGCTTTGAACAGGAGTGGATAGCCAAGGCAAAGTTAATAAGGTGTCCGCTCCTCCCGAGACCATGCCGGATCCCATGCTGACCAAGATGTTGAAGGTCGCGCCTTTGAAGAAGGCGAAGGGGGAGCGGGAAGCGACGCCCCCATGAAGGAGGCTATCAAGGAAGGAGGGATTAAAAGTCCCGCCTTCGAGGAGGGAAGAGGACTGCTCGAAGATCTCGGAGGTCAAGGCCTCAAAGAGGGAAGGAATCTTCGTCGAGAGTCCGGCCGGGAAGTAACCCAGCCGCACTATTTCCCAAGGGGATCAGCCTCCAATGAGCCGTAAGTAAAAAGAAGGGTCTTGTAAATAAGGAACATCCCATGATTTATTTATGAAGATAACCAAATTGTACCTTGTAGTTCGGACCTCAGCCCTTCTCAGCAGAGCTCGCTTCGGGGATATTCTTCCGGAGATGATGGAGAGCAAACGCCCACCGTCGCACCTCATGTGAAGCGGATGACCCGAGGTGTCGCGCGAGGGTCCAAGTCCGGGCGGGCCGGAAGGTCCGCGCCAAGTGGCGTGCGGTCGGAGGAGTGAAGGATCTGCTCGGGCGAGCGATTATTTCAGAGGATCACCGGCTCTAATGGGTACGGTGATTGAAAGAATTGCATCCGGAGAGCGGATTGCATGAAGCCGCCGAAGCTATCGACGGGGTTTGAGGTACGCAAAATGATGTACCTTCCGACGCTTATGCATATAAATGCGCTCAGATAGATAGTAGCCCTTGAGACTCGGTATGTTGTCAAAATTGACGACGTCCGAGGATCAAATTTCGCTTAACATATCGCCGCTCCTAAACAGGTGGGGCGTCCGGAGGCCAGCCGATCGATGAATATGCCGAACTAAAGCGGCAGCTTGATGAGGCGGATGCGACATCGCTAGGTCAACAAACGGTTTGACGAGTCACAAGGTATGCGACTTCTATGCGGACACCTGGTAAGGGAGCTTGACGCCCATGTCTTACTAATCATATGCTTAATGCGATGGTGCCGCTGCTGGAAGAGCTGCGGCAGAACTCGCCGAGCGAAATAGCAAGCCAGAATTAGTATGCGGCCGCTAAAGGCGGTCAAGAGCTAGAAGCTGAACGGGCTGCTCATCGCCAAGAAGAGGAGATGGCCGATATGGCCAAAAAGTTAAGTAATACTACCGACGCTGCGGTTCTTGAAAAGGAACGCTAGCGGAACAAGAGGACCTAAAGAAGGCCGCCAGAATCCAAGAATGCCCAATCGGCTTTGAGAGCTGCCAAGGAGGAGCTGAGTCAGGCCGGGCAATTGGCTGGAAAACCGCTTTCAT
>JAHIAM010015306.1:0-17224 GCA_021605205.1 Aegilops longissima | reverse complement strand
TCCCAATTTTTTGAGGAATTTGAACAATTGAGTTCTCTCAAGAAGTATGCAGTTTTTCTTCGAGGAACGCTGCAAATGAGTTAAGTTGATGAGAACCCAGTGATTCAGCAGAACAGACATGAGTACCTGGAACAGAGTACAAAAAAGAGGAATTTGGAGAGGTCATATGCTCGAGAAGGTTTTTCAAAAGAACAAGTTTTGAGGAATTTGACTGATGTGCTTTTGAAGGATTTCACTAAGCGCTTGTCTTAGGTTCCAGAGTTGTACATCGAAGATCCACACAATTAGGGAATCTTGAAGAAAATGATTGCTTAGAAAACCAGCTCAAGATCATATAACTAGTGAGGTGTTTGTGTGTGAGGATTTGAAGAATAAACACCTTGAAGATTTTCGTGAAAGCTTGAGAATTAAAGAGAGTAATAAAAGTAACTTTAATTACTCCGAATGAAGAACACGCATTTAACTGAGAAGAACGGATGGAAGTTCGTCAGTTAGATCTTCCTTGCCCTAACTCGCATGGAGGAAGACAATTACTATGGCGCGACGGAGTGAAGATTCCCGCTGTCGGCGTGAGTACGCACGCGGCATGACGAGGTCGAGGCAGGAAGCTCTTCCTCACCGCGGCGATGGAGTAGCGGCGTAGTTAGGGTTTGAGGAGCTCGAACGGGAGAGAGAGGTCGAGGGGGTAAGAAGTGAGGATGGAGAGAGGGTATTTATAGAGGCAGGAAAAACTGTTCACTCAAGATTTAGGGACTAACGTTCCCCCACCATTCTCCTTCTCACGACATGTGTCACCCACGCATCGTGTAGTGGAGATCGTATGATCGTGGGTGAGTAAAATAATGCATCATGGGATGCGGAACGGTTTGAGCGGCAAAACCGAAAATTTGGATAAGATCAGTTTTAAAGTTCCATTCGCAATTTCTTCACCTGTCCAGACACAAAGAAGATTTTGAACGAAGTTTCAAATAGAACGCATACGAAGAATTTGTGAATAGATTGGGTTGAGTATAGCATAGAGGGGAAGGGTCCGATCACATTCACTTAGCGTAAAAAGTTACTTGAAGAAATAGCCATAAGTGAATGCTAGAGGATATAAACCCATATATATATAGCCAATGAAGAAAGACGACTTTACACAGTGAAGATTTTGCAAAGTTGAAGAATTTAAAAACTCAAGAATTTCAAAACCGAGGAAAAATTCAAATTGAAGATTTTCAACTTTGGTGGTGGCGTGACTCAATCTCAGATAAGAATGATGATTTCGCACACCGCGCATAATTGTCGAGGGTTCTCGAGAATCAAATTCTTCATTAATTTCTTCACACTTAGAGTGTTATTCTTCATTGATTGAAGAAAACGCTTTTCATGTGTTGCACATCTAAGTCATCAATTTTGCATAAGTGTTAGGATGTGTGTATTTTCAAAGAACATTCAAGATTCTAAGATATTTAGCTCACACCGCAACTTGCTAAATCTCTTCTCATCCAAGGGCTTAGTGAAGCTATCAGCTAGCTGTTCTTCGCCTTCACATGCTCGATGGAGATGTCGCCTTCAACACATGATCACGAAGATGATGATTAATTTGAATGTGCTTTGTCTTCGAAAGTGCTGAATCGGTTGTGAGCAATCTTGATGGCACTCTCATTGTCACAAGAGAGAGGCACATTCTTCACGCTGATGCCATAGTCCTTGAGAGTTTGCTTCATCCACAGCAATTGAGCACAACACGAGCCAGCAGCAATGTATTCAGCTTCCGCAGAGAGACAATGATACGCTTCCGCTTCTTCGAGGACCAATGCACTCAAAGATCGTCCGAGGAAATGACAAGTGAAGAAGTTGACTTATGCATCCACACCATCACCAAAGATAGTCGAGTCGAATATCCAATGAGATCAAAAGTGAGCCTTTGGGGTACCATAATCCTAGTGTTGGTGTGTGAGCTAGATATCGAAGAATATGCTTCACACCTTTATGGTGTGATTCCTTCGGTGTAGCTTTGAAATCGGGCACACATGCAAACACTAAGCATTATATCTGGCCTAGATGCACATTAGTACAATAAAGAACCAATCATGGAGCGGTATACCTTGTGATCAAGTCAATACCATTTTCATCAGCTGCATAGATGGCCATTTGTAAGCATAGGAATTTTGACGCCTTTGCAATCTTTGCATGCCGAAACTCCTCGTAACATCTTTTGAGGTATTTCTCCCGAGATATGAATATGCCATTTCGCCGTTGATTTAATTTGAAGACCTAAGAAGAATTTCAACCTCCCATCATAGACATTTGATATTCTTCACTCATCATATAGGCAAATTCATCACTATAACGCTGGTCAAGACAGCCAAAGATAATATCATCAACATATATTTGGCACACAAAACAGTTCACCATCATAAGATTTAGTAAAGAGAGTAGGGTCGAGTGAACTGGTGTGAAGCCATTCTTCACGAAGAATTCCTTCAATGTATCATACCACGCCTGCGTGGGGCTTGTTTGAGACCATAGAGGGCCTTATTAAGTCTCAAGACTTTGTCAAGATTCTTTGATCTTAAAACCCGGGGTTGAGAACATATACTTCTTCCTCAAGCTTACCATTGAGGAATGCACTTTTCACATCCATTTGATATAAGATAATATCATGATGATTAGCATAAGCAAGTAATATGCGAATAGCCTCAAGTCTAGCAACAAGTGCAAAAGTTTCATCGAAATCAATTCCTTCAACCTCGTGTAGCCTTGAGCTACCAACAGTGCCTTATTCCTACCACAAGACCATTTTCATCTTGCTTGTTATGTAGATCCACTTTGTGCCAATGATATTATGCTTATGCAGGATCCGGACGCTTGACCAGTTCCCGCATACTGTTGAGCTCGAACTGATGTAATTCTTCTTGCATAGCCTGAATCCATTCGTTCCAGAAATGCTTCATCTACCTTAGTGGGCTTGATAGAGACAAAAGCATAGTGCCCACAAAAGTTAGATAAATGTGAAGCTTTTGAGCTGTGAGAGGACCGCGCGCTCAATGTCATCGATGATCTTCTCCACTTGCACTTCTTTTGCAACGCGAGGATGAGTTGGTTGTCGCCGAGGAATTTGATCATTTTCGTCGTGACCATTGTCTTCAAAGATTATCTTCAGTGCATCACTCGACGTTTTTCACAGATGTGAATGAATTCTTCAAGAGATTCTTCAAGAGGGAATGACATCCTCGCTTGCCTTGAACTTGATAGAATCCTCTGTGCTGGTTCATCTACACATGTAAGGTAGGTGCTCTCTTGCAGCCATTAGTTTCATCGAACCGCACATCTACAATGTCAACAATCTTGTGAAGAGCGATGTTGAAGACTCAGAAAGTGCGTAGTCCTTTCCGTAACCAAGCATAAAACCTTCATGTGCTTTCGGCAAATTTAGAATTGTGATGAGGATCTCTAATCCAGCATTTAGCAATCAAGACTTTGAAATAACTTACATTGGGTTTCTTGTCGTTGAGGAGTTCATAGGCAGTCTTCTGAAGAATTTAGAAGATATACTCTGTTGATGATGTGGCACGCAGATCAATTGCATCAATCCAAAACGACTAGGCGCTTTGTATTCATCAAGCATAGTGCGAGCCATCTCAACAAGAGTTCTATTCTCTGCGCCCACGACGCCATTTTGGCCGAGGAGTATAAGGAGCAGATAACCTCATGAGTAATACCAAGTTCATCAAGATAGGCATCAAGACCGAATTCTTGAACCTGGGCCCATTGTCACCTCCGATGTGTTTGATCTTCACACCAAAGTTAGTTGAAGCCCCGAGGAAAATCATTTGAAGACTTCCTGCACTTGATTTTTGTAAGTAATAATGTACCCATGTGTAACGAGAGTAATCATCAACAATAACAAAGCTACATAGAGATGCATCATTAACGACATACTGAGTAATGATTGGGACCAAAGAGGTCCATGGAAGCAATTCAAGGGACGAGTAGTGGTCATGATAGTCTTCACTGGATGCTTGACCTTGGTCATTTTTCCAGCTTCACAGGTTCGCACAAGTGATCCTTGAGGAATTTGACATTTTCAATGCCAATGACATGCTTCTTCCTTGCAAGCGGCAGTAAAATTCCTCATGCCTCATGGACCAAGTCGCCGATGCCATAGCCTTTTCCAAGCTTTTGCAAGTAGACACACGGCTGGTTGTGGTCCCCGTAGAGAAATCAACTATATACGTCTCCTCCTCCTCCTAAGTGCGTTATATCGACTAGAGGGGGGTGAATAGGCGATTTTTATGAATTCTTCATCGAGGAATTTGTTGGTGAGGAAATTCCTTAGCTAAGAAATACTTGCAATGAATAAGTACTCAAAAGTAAGCATAACAGATTACCAACATTGTCATCATGATGAAATGAAGACAATCACAGAGTACGGAAAGCGTAATCACAGGATAACACAAGATGAAGATAAACAGATCAAGAAATTGAAATCGAGGAAATTGAGAAAGTCTTCACCAAAGTCTTCAAACACAGATATGAACAAGCACTCAACACAAGAATGAGGAAATGAAAGGGTTGAGTAAATAGAACCAGTTAGGTCGGTGAAGACAATGATTTGTAGACTCAGTTCCAACTGCTGTCTCGCTGTATGGCACCGGTTGAGAGCGGCTGAGTATTTAAACTCGAGGACACGCAGTCCCGACACCCACCATCGAAAGCACGCAGCTCAGACACCAAGTCCTCACCGTATTCTCCTTGAACTAAGGTCACGCAGACTGCCAAATCACTCGGGTAAGTCTTCAGCGATTTCCAAACCTTCACATACTTGGTCACTCGGCGATCCACAATTCCTCTTGATGTTTCTACCTTGACGCCTAACCGTCTGGAAGAAGCACAATCTTCAAAGGTAATAAGCGCCGGATCCACGCAGGATCAATTTCTTCTGATGCTCAATCACTTTGGTTTGTAGGGGTTTGGTTTGGGTTTTTCCTCACTTTGGGTTTCTTCACTTGATGATTTTCGCCAAGTCCCTTGTGAGGATGGGTTGCTCTCAAATGACAAGTGTCAAGTTCTTCGAGCAGCCAACCAGCTAGTGGTTGTAGGGGCAGCTATTTATAGCCTAGGGAGCAGCCCGACATGATAAGACATAAATGCCCTTCAATGATATGACCGTTAGGTGGATAAGATATTTTGGGACAGCCAAGCCAAGAAGATAGAACGGTCGGAAATTTGAACATCAAATTCTCGTATTATTATGTTCTTCATCGTAGGGCAATTCGAGACTGGAATTTTAACTCCTCAACGAATAATTCTCAATACCGTAAGAGCTGCCTCTCACATCAAGAAATTGATCGAATCGTATGAGATTTCCAAAGCTTCACTCAGGGGATTGGTAGGTGTAGGATTTGAGTTGAGCATCAAATGGAAATTTTTCCTTAGTATTTCCTCGACCCCCTTTTAACAAAGACGGTGTTTCCTATGACTCAAGAAAGAGAAAATGAAACTACTTAAAACAAAAGTCTTCACGCTTCATGTTCCTCAAATGAATACCAAGTCTTCAAGGTCACACCAATTTCTTTCACTTTCAAAGTCTTCGTAATATCAAAGTCTTCGCTTGAAGAACTTCATTTTAGGGTCGACTTTCTCTCAGAAATATCAAACTCCTCATAGACTTATAGGCCCTGTACACTCACAATTATTAGTTACTTAACCTATAAGTCTTCAATACACCAAAATAACTAAGGGCACTAGATGCACTTACAATCTCCCCTTTGGTGGTTGATGACAACATAGGTAAGTTGTCAACGGGATAAACATATGAAGTGTAAATACTGATAATGAGGATTTTGATTGCAAGATATAGAAGAACTCCCCCTGAAGATGTGCATAGTGAGGAATTTGCGTTTGAGGCAATGCACATTTTGAGGAATTGAATCATGGAGATCTCCCCCTATATCTTGTAATTCATACACGCAATTAACATAAGTATGAAGAATTGGAAATGCATGATGAAATATGGTGCTTGATGTTATGCAATGTAACACATCAAGAGTACCAGAGCCCAAAGGCTAAATTGGATCGTGAGAATAACAAATATCATCAAACTACTTAATCGTAGATAGCATAGAAAAGCATAATGCATCAAAAGTATCAAAGCACCATTGGGTTTAAGATTACAACTCGATCCAATAAAAGGTTTCGAAGAACGAGAGTTGTAACTTAATAAAATAATCGTATATAGACAAAAACTAGACCCGCTTGAAGACTAACTCAAATTTCTCCCCTTTGTCATCAAATGACCAAAAGGATCGAAACGAGGACTAACGCTTGAAGAATTTCAAGTTGAAGACGGAGACCAAAGATTGTCGGGTTGTTTGTTGAAGTAGGACCAACCAGCAGATATCTTCCAAATCTTCATTTTCATCAAGGTCGCGAGATGAAGAATAGGAGCTGGCCACCAAGGAAGGAAACTCGACCTTCTTGAATTTCTTCTGAGGAGGTGCGCACCACCAAATTCTTCCTTGAGTCCCATTGATGTCAGTTCTTCCTCATTATAGACATGTGAAAGAACAGCCCAAAAGCGCTTGAAGGTTTCATGAAGGTAGTAGTGGTTTTTCTTCACCGCATTGTGTGTTGAGGTCATGTTGTAAAGAAGAGTACCAAACCGACGCTTGACCCACTTATGATTACGATCAACCTTCCGATGAAGATCGAGGAGTAACTCACGATCGTCATCACCCCGGCAAAGAGCTTGAGGACTTTGCTTGACTGAAGTATTTATGTCGAGTCATGTGTGGCGTAGTCATCATTGGTGGAGTAGGATGTCGCTTATAAATCGTCCATCCAATGGACGAACCCATTCATCTATCACAAAGAAGGGCTCTGCCCTTTGTCATCACCGAGGTAATTGTCCGCTTGAGGACTTCAATCGGGGCAAGTAGCTGCAGTGGTTCAAAGTATCACTTTGTAATTCAAAGTGAAGATCTTGACCGATGAATCTCATAATCCAAGGCATAAGGCTTCACCAAAAGGTGACATAGCAATGTTAGCCAGTGAGTCCTCATGAAGAAATCATGGAAATTGACGGAACGCCATGGATGATGTTGAAAAGCATATTCTTCATGATGCCAACGACTTCTTCATCGCTCGAAGTCGTGGGCTTTGATAGGACTCATAGTCTTCGCTGAATTGATAGACCGTCTGAGGCACATATAATAATTCCTTGACGAGGAATTTGGTTCTTGGGCCTGCCTTGGCTTCAAAGGCTTCATCAAGACTTGCATATAGTGATTTGAAAGTTCTTTTTCATCATAGATACGACATGCACCATCAAGCGGAGGATCGAGTGGGAGGGCACGGGCAATTCACTTGTCGGTGCCTTGTAGTGAGTGTTTTCGTCATCCAATCTAAGACCCATGAATTTACGTCATTGCCTCCGTGATGTGCGTGGTTGCATAGAACTCAAGAATTAGCTCTTCATTCCACCACAAATATCAAGCAGAAGTTTAGAAGTCCTCGCCATGAAGAACACTTAGGATCTGGCTCAAAGTTCGGCAAATACTCCATATCCACATGAGGAATATGAGCATGATCAAGATTTTGTCCTTGTTGAAAAGCACCGAGGAATAGAAGTTGGCTTGGCTGGCAGTCCGTAAGCGCCTCTTCCTAATTCGCAGCGTAATCATAAGGATTATATTCGTGAAGAACACGTGCTCGCAAAGAAATCTTCAGCCTTGAACTTTTGCTTTGTTGAGAACGGATTCTTTTGCTTGGGCAGAGGGTGTCATGAGTTGCATCACCACCTCAGAATCGAAGTTCGTGTTCTTCAAATCGAGGAATTTCTTGTTCCTCAACAGAGCACCGAGGATTATGAGCAGCAGAGCAGCTTCATCAAAGACTAGTGGCTGGAATTTCTTCATGCATGTAACCGGCCGTTGATTTTCTTCAGAGTCCATCCGGACTGTTTGTGCAGGAGAGTGAGGAACTTGTTGGAGCGGGTGAAGAGAGGAGTATTGGGATGCTGACTTTCCCAAAAGTCATCATTTATCACCGGAGTGGTGCATCCAATATCCACATCTTCATTTTCAATTTCTCCTCACCAGCTACTTGAGGAATTTCATGGTCCGATGAGGAAATAATTGGGGTTGAAGGGATTGCTTCCACTTCAATTTCTTCATCAATTTTCTCGACGGGCAGCAGATTGATGTTCTTCATCGATCCGATGGGATCTCATAGTCTTCCAAAAGGAACAACTCCCTTGATGGTATGGAGGAAATTGGAACACAGATCAATTGGGTTTTCAAAGGAGCTGGTCATTGGCTTCATTTTCTTCGCAATCAAGAATCGGACGCAGTTGATGCTTTCCTTTTCTTCAAAAAGAGCTCGCTCGCAGCTTTGGTTTTCTTCACATCCAAAGCAGATGGAAGAATTGGAGTTGGAGTTGGTGCAGGAGGAGCTGAGGAATTTGGTGCATTTTCTTCAGAGCAACCGATGCAGCCTCTGCCTTGAGTAATTTCTTCAGCGCACCACTAGTGGGTGCCTCGCGCAGTTTCTTCAATGCTTGATGGGATGGGATCATTCGAATCAGCATTTTCTTCAGCAGGTTGAACGTTATCAGCGGTGCTGGCATCTTCAAGAGGTCTGAAATGAGGCTCCAACCGAGGAATTTCATGTTGCACGGGCAGCAACACTTAGAATTTCTTCAAGTTGATTTAATCTGGTCTTGACTCCTTGCCAATCAAAGCATAGTGGGTATCGTTTTTGCCGAGGTCTTGAATTTCAGTTTGAATTTTGAGAAGCTCCTCGTGTCATCTTGACAACGCTTTCTTCGTGAACTTCTCCTTCCTCAGATTGAGCCTTTTTGATTTCCCTCGCCTTTCTCAAACTTCCATTTTTCTTCAAATGATGAAGTGAGTCAAGATGACTTTGACCAGTGTCGATGAAGATCGTGCAAGTAGGGGTATTGGGGTCATTGTGCCGTAGATCAATAAAGTCGAGGACTTTCTTCTGATCCAATAGCAGTAAGCACGATGTACCTTTGGCTCTGCGTTTCACTTGACGGCGTCTCGATGATTTCGCGAAGTTCTTCATCGATGCCCTCATCGTCGGATGGTACATGAAATACAACTTGTTTCTTCCCTGACTAGGCCGTGGACCTCGGCCCAGCTGTTGCCTTGATCTTCAAACCGAGCCGGGCCAGATGAGGAAATTGGAGCAGCCGAGAACTTGCGTAAATGCCTCGAGGCAATTGAGAAACCAAAGGGTCCTTTGACAAGTAGCCAGTGCACAGAACTCAAGGTTTTGATGAGCTGTTGAGGACTTTGATGGAACAAAGAGGAGTGAGGAATTTGCTTGAAGGTGTCATGAGGAACTTGGCCGTGAGGGCGCAGATGATGAAGCACTTGGCTTATTAGCAGCTCTTTGCATTGATTTCTGCTTGACCGAGACCTCAGAGCGTGCAGCGCAGCAGAATCCTCATTGAATTTCTTCACGCCTCCTTTGCTTGCTTTTGCCAATTTTGCTTGACGCTTAGCCCATTCATCGTGAAAGTCCTCACCGATTGACGCTAGTGGGATCAGCTTTTTGGCTTGTGCCAAAGGAGCTCTTGGGCATGGAGGATTTAAAGCTAATTTCTTCATGTACTTAGGAGTTACATATCAGTATTCCTTCCATTCCCGTGCCTACCTTCGCTCAATCTTTCCAATACGCACTTTGCGCTGATTTTTGCTTTCTTCATCCGGCAAAAGAGTCAGATATATTTCCTCGTGGATTTCAAACGCTGTCATAACCTCGTGCTTCTTTCCTCCCTTCGTGGCTTTTTTACCGTTCTGCCATTTTCTTCGCTTGAGGAAATTGAACAATTGAGTTCTCTCAAGAAGTGTGCAGTTTTTCTTCGAGGAACGCTGCAAATGAGTTAAGTTGATGAGAACCTAGGGATTCAGCAGCGACATTTGTACTCGTGAACAGAGTATAAGTGCGAGGAATTTGAGAGGTCATATGCGCTTTCTCGTGGTTTTTCAAAATGAACAAGTTTTGAGGATTTTGACCAGATGAGTTTTGAAGAATTTCACTAGCCGCTCTTTTGTCTTAGGTTCCAGAGTTGTATAGATCGAGGATCCACACAATTGAGGAATCTTGAAGAAAATCATTGCTTAGAGAAACGAATCAAGAGATTTGAGGTGTTCATATGTGTGAAGAATTTGAAGAATAAACACCTTTGAAGAATTTGAAGAAGGTTTGAGAATCAAAGCGAGTAATAAAAGTAACTTTTAATTTACTCAAGTGAAGAACACGACTAATCGAGAAGAACAGCTAGGAAGTTCGTCTGCTCAGATCTTCCACGCCTTAACTTGGCAGAGGAAATCAGCTACGGCAAGGGCGGAGTGAGGATTTCGCACGGTCGGCGCGAAGTACGCCGGGCGAAGAGGTCAAGGCAAGGAAGCTTTTTCTCCGGGCGATTTATGGAGAAGGGCGGCGCTTAGGGTTTGAGGAGCTCGAGCGGAGAGAGAGGTCTAGCAGTAAAAGAGTGAGGAAAGGAGAGAGGGTATTTATAGACACGGTGAAAAACGGATCGTCCAAGATTTAGGACTAACATGCCTCTAACGCCTCCTCTCACGACATGTGTCACCCACGTATCAGGTAGTGGAGATCGTACGATCGTGGGTGAATAAAATAATGCATCGTGGGATGCGGAACGGTTTGAGCGGCAAAACGAAGGTTTGATAAGTTTCGCTTTAAAAGTTCCGCTGTAATTTCTTCAATTGTCAAGGACACAAGGAAGATTTTGAACGAGTTTCAAAGTAGAACGCACATGAAGAATTTGTGAATGGATTGGGTTGAGTATAGCATAGAGGGAAAGGTCCCATCACATCTACTTAGCAGAAAACACGATTTGAAGAAATAGCCATAAGTGAATGCTGTAGAGGACATAAAACCATATATATATATAGCCAATGAAGAAAGACGACGGAAATAGTGAAGATTTTGCAAAGTTGAAGAATTTAAAAAATCAAGAATTTCAAAACTGAGGAAAAACTCAAATTGAAGATTTTCAACTTTGGTGGTGGCGTGACTCCATCAGATAAGAATGATGATTTCGCATAACCATGCACAATTGTCGAGGGTTCTCGAGAATCAAATTCTTCATTAATTTCTTCACACTTAGAGTGTTATTCTTCATTGATTGAAGAAAACGCTTCTTCATGTGTTGTACATCTAAGTCATCAATTTTGCATAAGTGTTAGGATGTGTGTCCTTTCAAAGAACATTCAAGATTCTAAGATATTTAGCTCACACCGCAACTTGCTAAATCTCTTCTCATCCAAGGGCTTAGTGAAGATATCAGCTAGTCGTTCTTCGCCTTCACGCGCTCGATGGAGATGTCGCCTTCAACACATGATCACGAAGAAAATGATGACGAATTTGAATGTGCTTTGTCTTCGAAAGTGCTGAACTGGTTGTGAGCAATCTTGATGGCACTCTCATTGTCACAGAGAGGCAGGCACATTCTTCACGTTGATGCAGAGTCCTTGAGGGTTTGCTTCATCCATAGTAATTGAGCACAACACGAGCCAGCAGCAATGTATTCAGCTTCAAGAAGGACAGTGATACACAGCTCTGCTTTCTTCGAGGACCACTGCACTCAAAGATCGTCCGAGGAAATGACAAGTACCAGATGTTGACTTGCGGTCCACACGATCACCAAAGATAGTCGAGTCGTAATATCCAATGAGATCAAAAGTAGAGCCCTTGGGGTACCATAATCCTAGTGTTGGTGTGTGAGCTAGATATCAAGAATATGCTTCACAGCCTTATGGTGTGATTCCTTCTGTAGCTTGAAATCGGGCACACATGCAAACACTAAGCATTATATCTGGCCTAGATGCACATAAGTACAATAAAGAACCAATCATGGAGCGGTATACCTTGTGATCAAGTCAATACCATTTTCATCAAAGGCATAGATGGCCATTTTTGGGCATAGGAATTTTGACACCTTTGCGCCTCTTGTATGCCAATTTCTTCAGACATCTTTGAGGTATTTCTCCGAGATATGAATATGCCATTGTGTTGTTGATTTAATTTGAAGACCTAAGAAGAATTTCAACTCTCCCATCATAGACATTTGATATTCTTCACTCATCATATAGGCAAATTCATCACTATAACGTTGGTCAAGACAGCCAAAGATAATATCATCAACATATATTTGGCACACAAACAGTTCACCATCATAAGATTTAGTAAAGAGAGTAGGGTCGAGTGAATTGGTGTGTGAAGCCATTCTTCACTAAGAATTCCTTCAATGTATCATACCACGCCTCGAGGGGCTTGCTTGAGGCCATAGAGGGCCTTATTTAGTCCAAGACTTTGTCGATTCTTGGATCTTCAAAACCTGGGGTTGAGCAACATATACTTCTTCCTCAAGCTTACCATTGAGGAATGCACTTTTCACATCCATTTGATATAAAGTGATATTGTGATGGTTAGCATAGGCGTAGTAATATGCTAATAGACTCAAGTCTAGCAACAGTGCAAAAGTTTCATCAAATCAATTCTTCAACTCGTGTAGCCTTGAGCTACTAGTCGTGCTCTTTATTCCTCACCACAAGACCATTTTCATCTTGCTTGTTGCGTATAGATCCACTTTGTGCCAATGATATTATGCTTTGTGATCCGGACGCTTCGACCAGTTCCCATCACGCTGTTGAGCTCGAATCGATGTAATTCTTCTTGCATGGCCTGAATCCACCCGGCTCCGTAAATGCTTCATCTACCTTAGTGGGCTCTTTGATAGAGACAAAAGCATAGTGCCCACAAAAGTTAGATAAATGTGAAGCTTTTGAGCGCAGTGAGAGGACCTGGCGCTTCAATGTCATCGATGATCTTGTCAACTTGCACTTCTTTGCAACGCGAGGATGAGCTTGCTCTGTCGAGGAATTTGACCATTTTCTCTCAGACCATTTTCTTCAGATTATCTTCAGTGCATCACCGACGCTCTACGTTGCAGACAGGATGAATTCTTCAGCAGCTTCTTCAAGAGGAATGACATCCTCGCTGCCTTGAACCCGATAGAATCCTCAGTGCTGGTTCGCTCTAACATGTATGTAGGTGCTCTTTTATGAGCCATTAGTTTTCATCGAATCGCACATCTACAAAGGTCAACAATCTTGTGAAGTGCGATGTTGAAGACTCAGAGGTGCGTAGTCCTTCAGAATCAAGCATAAACCTTCATGTGCTTTTGTGCAAATTTAGAGTTGTGGTGAGGATCTCTAATCCAGCATTTAGCATCAAGACTTTGAAATAACTTACATTAGGTTTCTTGTCCGTGAGGAGTTCATAGGCAGCCTTCTTGAAGAATTTGTGAAGATATACTGTTGATGATGTGGCACGAAGGTCAATTGCTTCAATCCGTAAAACGATTAGCGCTTTGTATTCATCAAGCTATAGTGCGAGCCATCTCAACAAGAGTTCTGTTCTGCGCTTCCACGGGCCATTTTGTCGAGGAGTATAAGGAGCAGATAACTCATGAGTAATACCAAGTTCATCAAGATAGTCATCAAGACCGAATTTTTGAACTCAGCCCATTGTCACTCCCGATGTGCTTGATCTTCACACCAAAGTTGGTTGAAGCCTCGAGGAAAATCGCTTGAAGATTTCCTGCACTTGATTTTTGTAAGTAACAATGTGTACCCATGTGTAACGAGAGTAATCATCAACAATAACAAAGCCATATAGTGATGCTTCATTAACGATACTGAGTAATGATTGGGACCAAAGAGGTCCATGTGAAGCAATTCAAGGACGAGTAGTGGTCATGATAGTCTTTTGCTGGATGCTTGGCCTTGGTCATTTTTTCCAGCTTCACAGTTCGACATAGGTGATCCTTGAGGAATTTGACATTCTCAATGCCAATGACATGCTTCTTCTTCGCAAGCTGCAGTAAATTCCTCATGCCCATGCTGACCAAGTCGTCGATGCCATAGCCAGCCTTCTCAAGCTTTTGCAAGTAGGCACACGGCTGGTTGTGGTCCCAGAGAGAAGTCAACAATATACAAGTCTCTCTCCTAAAGCCTTCAAGACTTTGGAATTGTCACCTTTCATAATCACAACACAATGATACTTGCCAAAGATAACAACCATATCAAGATCACAAAGCATTGAGATCGACATGAGGTTATATCCTAAAGACTCAACAAGCATGACTTTGTCCATGTGCATGTCCTTAGAGATAGCAACCTTACCAAGTCCCAATACCTGACTTTTGCCTTTTTCAAAGAAAGATGATATGCTTCAGATGTGACGGTGATAAGGTAGCATGCATCAATAGATTCTTGTCACTGGGCCATGTGGATTTGTACATCCACTATCGAGAACCCACTCAAGGGCTTTGGGTTGATCATCCCGGATAAATTAGTACAACTTACGTATCTCATATACTTCATCGCGAAGAATATGATATCAAGTTCATCGATGAATTTCATCACCAAGTATTTAGATAAGCAAGATGAGGACGCGGTGAAATGAAAGTTCATTTCATCATGATTAGCCCAAGGCCCTTTCGTGCATTTTGTCAAGCCCCCAAGAAATTCTTCAGACGTTGAGGCACGCCTGGAGACCTCGACCGCAGAAGAGATTAGTTCTTTTCTTCACCACCCACATCTCAAGGGGTGGCAAAGAGTTCATCATTCATGAAAGCACCATATGAGAATGGTGGCATAGAGGCCAAACCATTTCGCTTCACATAAGAGGGGTTAGGTAAGCATATGAATAAGCAGAGAAATTCTTCGAGGACTTATGAACATATTGGTTTGAAGAAAAATGCACATATTCATAGCCCTTAGCTCTACCTCATGGAACTGAAGTTGTTAGCACGATGATAATCTATATGAGGACTTTGATCCTTTGAGGAATTTGATCCACGTGAGGAATTTGGTCCGATGAGGACTTGGATCCATATGAAGAATTTGGTCCATATGAAGAATTTGATCTCGAGGTTCCTATTCTTCACAGGTGGTGTCATGAGGACATTCACCAAGATTTTCAAGGAACTTCTTGGGAACCCAGATTTTCTTCATAGGGGAACCGCTCTCGCAGCTTAGTGCCAACATATCTAGCAAATACTTCACCATTCTGATTTTTGAACAGTTTATAATTTGAGTCAAATGACTCATCGCAGAATGAGGAAATTCACATGTAAAAATCAGATAAGGTAGATGGATCAATCGGAGGTCCCTTTGCATAGAACCCATGAGGTTTTGGGATACCGCCAAAGCTTCCAAAGACGCTCCATCAAGATTGAGTTTCCTCTCAAAGGCAATACCTCTTTCCTAGGGTTCCCGTTGAGGATCTGCTTAAGCACATCACAAAGAGTCTCGATGCCCTTTGAGGCTTTTGTATATGCTCTCGCATGTACAATTCCTTCACCCAGCATCACAAAGGATACTAGCAATGTCCTCGATGAGGAATTAGTGATAGCAGAGGCAGGTGAAGAATTTGTAATAGTTGAAGCATTTGAACATTCAGTGAAGAATTAGCGTATTCACGCTCAATGCGCTTTAAGCATGGAGGAACAAATTCTTCTTGAGAAGCGCTTGATTTGTTGAGCAAGTAATGAATCGCGCCCTTCAAGATCCTCATAACTCGCCCTTAGCTTCTCAAGATCTTGCTTTCTTTTGAAGAAATTCATAAGAAAGTTTTCATGATTAGATAAGAGAGTGTTATGATGACCTTGAAGGCTGTCAAGCCTAGACCGAACTCTCAAGATTTTCAGTCAGGCTTGAGTGCGATCCATTTCTTCACCTAACATATCATCACTCTTATCTAGCATGTTTTGAACCTTTCAAAAGCCCTTGTTGTTTTATAGCAATCTTAGCAAGTTTAGAGTAGCTGGGCTTGAGATCCTCATCGATTCTATTTTCACTAGATTCAGAGGAGGTGTAATTGAGTACCTTGGCACCTTTTGCCATGAAGCAATAGGTGGAGCGTAGTCATCATTTTCCTCATCGTGCTTGTTTGGGCGGAGTCAGCTTTCAAGGTTGAAGATGGACTTGCTAACATAAGCAGAGCAAGAGCCGACTAGCCACACCAGATTCGGATTCTTCGTATCTCCTCTTCCTCATTTTCCCTCGATTCAGCTTCAGAGTCCATTTCTCTGCCAATGAATGCCCGAGCCTTTTTGGAGCTGCTCCTCTTGTGAGAAGAAGGTTTTGAGGATTTTGATGATGAAGATTTTGATGATTTCTTCTTTTCTTCGCATCATCGTAACTGTAATCCTTGTGTTTCTTCTTCTTCCTTAATTCCTTTTCCCATCGAGGACAATCTTGAATATAGTGACCAGGTTTCTTGCATTTGTGACAAAGTCTTCTTATAGTCACTAGATGAGGAATCACCGCTTTGAGGATTTTCCAAAGCGACCACGCCTTGTGAATTTCTGAATTTCTTCACGAGCAAAGTTAGCTCCTCGCCAAATTCTTCAGATCTCCAAGGCTACTACAGTAGTCTTCACTCGTTCTGACACATCTCTTGGCCTTCAGTGGCACGGTTTTCCATAGCCGTAACCATAGAGATCTCTTTTCAAGCTGGAACTCATGAGTATTTAGCCTTTCGAGGATATCGCAGGATCAAGAGACTTGTAGTCAGCCTGCTCTTGTATCATCGCAAGCGAGTATCAAATGAGGAATCGCTTATCTTAGTAATTTCTTCACCACCTCATGGTCGGTGATGTCAATGGCACCCAGGCTTGAAGCTCATTTGAGATGTCAGTGAGGCGATCAAGGTTTGTTGAACATTTTCGCTGTCGAGTCTTCCTGCGTTGAAGAGATTCAAGAACATCGACTCGAGAGTCACGCTAAGTTGAAACACCTTCATTTACTTTGGACAGCCTGTCCTTATGAGTTTGGCAGATTCCAAAGCACTCACTCTTCCATATTGACCTTTGCTCGATGACACATATGATATTCTTCGCTTGAGAATCGAAAGGTTTGAATCTCTTCACATCAAGATCATTCAGTAGAGGGTGTGACCGAGGAAACACCTTTGTCACAACATACCGTAGATCATTGTCAATTGCTTCAAGATGCATTCGCATGATTGTTCTTCCAAAGAGGGGTAGTCCGTCCCATCAAGGTAGGACACCTCGCCGAGACCTTGATCATACCCGCGGTCGATTTATAACTAAAACTCCGTGTGGTTAAACTAAATCACATGTAACAAGGAGTACCTTGCTCGATACCAATTG